>CABEEJ010003477.1:25379-75598 GCA_901482245.1 Timema douglasi | reverse complement strand
TATATATATATATATAAAGCGTGTGTTTGTTTGTAATGAGCATTGCGTGATATTTACCCCACGTAGAGGGCTGATATTTTAAAATGCTGGATTACATTTTTTATAATTCACTAAAAACTGGATAATAAAAATAAAAATGAAGACATTTTAATCCAAACTAAATCTCTAAATCAATTTTAAAAATAATTTCTAATTTTAAAAAGTGAGTCATTGGTACACCACGTTTAATTTTAGATATGGAATTAAATCCCGATTTGGCATTGAGGTATGACCATATAACATCTAAATATCCAATTTGAACGAAATCCATCAAACCATTTAGACTGTAGCCCTCGGAACCAGGGAATCAAACCGGAACAGGAACTGATAACAGAAATTAATTAACATTTATTTTTAAGGAACCGGAATTGGAAACGAAACCATAAAAATACTATTCTGAAGAACCGGAACTGGAACTGTTAAATAATTTTAGGTTCATAAAGGTTCTAAAAGGTTCTTAAAGGTTCATAGTCTTACAGAATTGTATATAATTTTGACAGGTTGCACACTTTTTTTTTCTTTGACTATGAGATTGACGGTGACAGATAAAGACGCAAATTAGAAGGGTGCACTATTGTTATTAAGGTACGTTATAATATTATTTTAATCTAGCAATACTTTTGATCCAAAGTGTTAGTTCCAAAGTAGTTCTCCACTCTCCTTCAATGCAAATGTGGAAACACATCATCTAAATATAATAATATAACCTTCCTCATTCATTAAAAACCATTACCGAAATTAGTAGGCTATAATAGCGTAGCCCGAATTGATAGAAAGACGTTGTGCTAAAAAAAAATAATTGAAAAGTTAAAGAGCCGGAACACTATCAGGAACCGAAAAGAACCCAAACCTTTATTGTGTTCTGACCGGAACCAGAACCGGAAACTTTAAAATGTTTGTTTAGAGAACAGGAACCATAACCGATAAAAAAATTTGTTCGACTCCTTACTCGGAACAAACCGGCAGACGTTTATAAAACACACTTTTTTTACTCACATTATTTTATGGATGTGTGTTTGTCAGGAGAAACACAAGAGCAAGGTGACTGCGATTGGAATGAGATATCTAAGAAATGTATGTGGAAAACTCTTTTGGAATGTGAAAGAAGCGTCTTACGTTGGCATGTTGAAAGGATGAGTGTGGAGCGAGTGATGAAACAAATACATGGTAGAGTGTGTGTGTGTGTGGATCAAAAGGAAGAGGTAGGCCATGTAAAGCGTGGTTAAATGTTGTAGACAAATGTGTGAAAAAGAGAAACATTAATAGTTTTAAGAATCAAAGAACTTGTATGATTCAGTGTACGGATTTTGTTGAAGAGAAGGGAGTATGCAAGGATAGGGAAGTATGGAGAAAGTTGGTGAGGATGGATTAAGTAAGGAGTTGCTTTTTGAGCTGTGTTCACAGTTTATTGCCTACTCCGTAAGGGAACGGCGTGATTATGTATGTAAGTACATTTTTTTTAGTTCAGTGACACATGATCAGGAAGTAGAAAATTTTCCCAATTATAATATTATCCCTATGTGATAAAAGTTTATATATATATATATATATATATATATATGTATATATATATACATATATAGCTATATGAACTGCCGGTTTCCCCTTTTACAGTGAAAAAGTAATACTCACCTAACTTGGTTTCCCGGAAGTTAGGGTTTAAATCCTAGACAAGAGATTAGATTTCCCTAAAGATATTTACAACTATATATTCTTTCTTTTTTAAGTTCTACTAATTCAATTTAAATGCTTAAACCTCGGACTAGTAAGAGGACAAGCTGTTAATAAATAAGTAAATTAATCAGAAACTCTGGTATGTGAAGGTGAACCCCATTTCCCCACGATACGGCTACCGGTGCAGAAGTTGGCCGCTGTAGGGAATGTTAATGTTTGTGGGTGGCAGCCTTGCGTGTTGGTGGAGGGAGGGAGAGGATGGGGTTTAAGGGGGGCGCTCAACACGCAACAACTTCTCTTCCCAAGTCACGCCAAGCCGTCTGTCTGCTGATGGGAGGCAGTAATCCCGGTAAACCCCTAAAGGGGGGTTAAAATTCTAACACACACACACACACGAAAGAAGGGAGCACTTGACGTTTTTCTCACGTGAAATAAAAGNTGCCATGATGAGATGCTGACAAGAATATTATCCTCTCGTGTAAATAATTAAATTACGTGAAATAGTTTAGAATATAGAATTATTTTACTTCAGCATGGCGCAGCGAGAAAGTATCAATAGCTGTCAGACCCCACTCCCACTTGCCACTGCTTCAAACACAATGGTATGTGTAGTTTTCTGTAGCTATTTCTCTATATAGACTTATACTTCCTTCCTATCTTCACCTACAACCACCAGTAGCGTGTACGACCAGATAATACTGGGCTCTGATTGGAGGATATTTATATCCCTGGCCTGTTATTGGCTGCTATAAATAGCACAAGCTGAGTACAGTGCTGCCACCCCACCCTCTGACCCACTTTTCATATCCGTAATTTATTCCCCACATTCTCGTTCCTGACCATTTGCCCTATTAGATTCTAATGTGTGCCCATTAGTTGTTAATGTGTGCTCATTAGAGTTTAATGTGTGCCCCAAGGTTTTGGGTGGGAGTTTATTGGTGGAGGGAGTGTGCAGTCTCAGGAACTCTTCCGCGTAGAGGGCGGGAGCATTTTCTCTCGATACTACACAACCGAGGAAGTATACTCGCGTTTGGAAAACTCTTCTTCGAACCTAGGGTGCTATTTGTCCACTACAAATGTTTTAGGAATATCCTACTGGACTACCACATTCCGCGCCAATTTTAACTTCACGATTTGCGTGGGATTGAAACGTGAAAAGCTACAAGCATTATTATGTTTCTAAAGTAATTAGCATTTGTTGACCTACCGACTCTAGTAAGGATTTGAACACCTCTACCTCCGTCAGCGGCTGAGCTTGACATTTAGACTACCTGCCCATTCTACATCCACACAAATGTTACGGTAGTGTGTAACAGAACAAGATGTGTATCAGCATTTGCGCGAGGAGTGAGGTTGAAAAAAAACACGACCACAGCGGTTGGGTAGCAGTCATTCACAGCACAGGACCACCCCTAGCAAAAGCAGCTGCCACGAGACCATGGAGACGCGCTATGAAGCGACCAAGGACTGCGTGGAAAAATTTAAGAATGCCATCTACACGGTCGTATAAATGTGGGAGTGTATGTTTAATGCGATAAAACGCACAGACAAGGACTTAATTCTTTGTTGGGCGTACAAATCGTATCAAACTCTTCCACGAAGCAGACCTTTCATGTGGAGAGAAAATCAAGTACTTGGATGTGTGTTCATTGTATCCTTACGTTTGCAAGTACAAAAAATACCCCATCGGCCATCCCAAAATTCATTTGGAACCAAAGTGTCCGTCTATAGATCAAGTAGAAAGCATAGCCAAAGTTACCGTGACGCCTCCACGGGATTTATTCATGCCCTTATTGCTTACACGGATGCACGACAAGTTAATATTTATCTTGTGCAGTAACTGCGGGGAAGAGAAGAACCAAGGCTTATGTCAACACAACGACAAAAAAGATCGTTGATTGACAGGTGTCTGGGTGATTGGCGAGATCCGGAAAGCCGTTGAAATAGGCTAAACCGTGTAAGCAGTAAACAGTGTGTAGGAGTACAATGTAACTATTTACGATCGTCAGTCACGTTCTGGCGGATTGTTTCACGGGTACATTGATATTTTTTGAAAGCTAAACAAGAATCCAGCGGATGGCCATAGTGGTGTACTTCATGAGATCAGAAGTTAGCTTATAGTCAATATTATAAGGAAAGGGAAGGGTAAAGACTAGATTTCAATTCTGTTTGTAAAAGCCCTGGTCTCCGCACACTGTCTAAACTCTTTTTAAATTCACTATAGGGAAAGTTTGGGCAAAGACCCGATTTACCACACATAACCATTATCAACGATTTTCAGGGCATCCACAAGTACCTGACGGATCCGTACATCACCGTGGATAGACACATTGATGTTAATGACGAGGTTATGTTCCTCAATTACAAGGAAGCGCGTGACGCTTTACATCATAACCCTAACACGAGTGTCACGGTGGCATGCTACACGACTAGGTTGACTAGCTTGCACTTATACAGCATCCTTGAACAATTGGGGGACCACATTTTGTATCATGATACAGATAACGTTCTATTCACTGAACGCCCCGGCGATTGGAGTCCACCGACAGGAAAATTTTTAGGTGACCTCACCGACGAAATCAGGATTACGATCTGGGAAGCTATATTAGCGCCTTTGGATCTGGTAGCCCTAAGAATTACGCGTACCGAGTTTATGTTGGTGATCATCCTGCGAAAACAAAAACGGTGTGCAATGTAAGCAGGATTGCCATAAACTACGGCAACCGGAACGACGTTAATTTTGACGTTTTGAAAGTGATGGCCACCGAAGAGGCTGGGGAAAGGTACATACAGATACTGCACACAATTGTAAGAAAAGCTCTTGCGATTTTATTTACCGTTTTGCAGACTATAGTCTAACGTTCTGTGTACAACAAACGACGGATAACTGATGATTATAATACGTTTCCATTTGGGTTTCAGAGTCCTTGTAAATGCACTCGTCACGACTAAAAGGTGATCATTTAGACGGGCTGAATAATATATTTTTTTTAAATTCTAGATAGTTCCACTAAGATACCATTTTTCAAAGATTTGAGATATTTTCATATTTTTTTTCTGAATTAAAATAGGCATATTTTTTATTGATTTATTTTATGAACCCGTGAAACCACTATTTATATTTTTTATCCACTAGTACAATCTTTCGCCTACCTGATTATTTCTAGTCAGATAGATTAGTTGTTTACATATATATTTATTTTAATTCTAGTAAAAAAACATTTCTTGTACATATTTTAAATTGAAACCAACTGTATGTGTATATATTCGAATACTCTCTAAACTGGACTTAGATATTCAGTACCGAAGTCTCTATTCCCACGCCGGCCCCAAGAAATGTGTTATTGTTTCTTAAACATTCATAATATACTTCAAGGTGTAAGATATATTTGTAAATACATATTTTATAACGATCTTTTTTTGTAAATAAATATTACAAGAGTTATTTTAAGTGGTGAGAGCTTTATTTGTAAAACTGTCATGTTTTTAAATAAATATTATAAAACTGTTATGTTTGTGTCTTAACGTCCACACACCCTCCCTCCTATCCTATAAATACAAGTTATTTAGCTTATAAGCTCAGTCTCAAACATTATGGACAAGTCGAAACATCCATTATCGGCCATCATCAGAGGCCCTTCCGTCTGTGGAAAGTCACATTTTGAGGCTGACTTTATCCGTCACTTGGACACAATGTGTGACGTTAAATTTGATAAAAAAAATAACCTGGTATTATGCCTTATGGCAACCGGGATTCGCACAGAATTGTTCAGGTATCCGCGTCATATTCTATAGAGGATTGCCTTAAATAGATGGTGACTATAATGAATCTCCACAGCTGATTATACTGGACGACCTGATGCGTGAAGCCAACGAAGGGGTCGTCGAATTTTTCCCCAAAGGATGTTATCATCAAAATATTAGTGTAATGTACTTTTCACAAAATATATTCCACCAAGGCAAGGGCCTAAGAGACATTTCCTTAAACACACACTATATTGTGCTTTTAAAAAACCCTGGGGTAAATCTCAGATACAACACTTGCACGTCAGGTATGTTCTAAAAACCCACGTGTTTTACAAGAGACACTAATGGTACAAGAATTCCACACGGGTATATATTGTAAGATTTCAATCAAGGTACACCCGAATGGTTCAGATATATAACCCGCACAGATGTCGGGTGCTGCGTGCACCTACATCGCAAAAGCTATAAAAACACTAACACTTCCCGATTACGGATTATTTCATAGCCATGAGCCCCAAAAAGCTAAATAAACCCCCTCTGTTGAGTGCGATGAATTGCATGAACCCTCAGCAACGTGTCGCCTTGATGAAAATGGCAGACAAGAAACTGATTGACTCTGTTTGTGAGTATGCCAAGACTTTAAAAGGAAGAGTGCCATTGCATTGTAAAAAGTAAGACGGTGGATATTTTGGGGTATCTACATAACCAAGAGAAATACCTTTATAACGGCACCTATCTCAGAGTCAAGTTGGTCCGTTCCAGAGACATGCTTAGTCTTATGGCCGTCCCTGAAATCCTGCACTTTAAGGTTCATATCGTAGATGCCTATCTTCTAGTGTGACTGTCAACGTAGCAACTTATATACTGTTGGAAAATGCCAAAGCCTTAAACGTCAATCCTGCAAAGTATCCCATTACCCGTGTGGAAGTAAAAACACTCATTATTCCTATGGGTGTGTAAGGGAAACCACTGGACAAAGTATTCACGGGACAGTTACCCAAATGATGCGTCGTGGGATTTGTATCAAACATTGCGTTCAACGAAGACGCCATCAAGAACCCGTTCAATTTCCAAATATAAGGCATGAATCATCGCTCAGTTCACGTGGACGGGGAACAAGTATCGTCGAAACCGTTACAGCCCATTTTTTCAAACAGCAACTATGTCATGACCTACCACACGCTTTTTTCTGGAACAGTTATTCATTTCATAAACGAAGGTAGTGACATCACACGGGAAGCCTTCCCTAAGGGATATCACCTTATGTCTTTCGATCTCACACCTAATCTGTCAACCCACATGAAATCGCATAGGAATTTGACGAATCATGGCTTTCTGAGCATCGATGTGAGCTTCACCAGAGCTCTCACCGAAACCGTCAACTGTATTGTGTACGACGAGTTTGCCAACATAATCAGCATTGACAAGGACAGAAACGTTGTGACTGGTTTTGGCATTTAATATAAGTGACTTCCCACCCCTTATTTCCGTAATTTATGCGGTACATTACTTCAACTTTTGGTGTTAAAACACTCTTACGGCATCGAGGAACTTTCTGCCGATGCTAAAAAGCAAGCCAACTATATCATAAACAAACTTCACGCTATTCCCTGGGATAGCGGCGATGTGTATTACAGTCTGCTCGAATCCCTCATCTACTGTTCCACAACGAGTATAGAAACCGTTTACGTCAAGAGGGCACTAAAGAAAAAGTTTCTAGCAAAATACACGCCTACGCCTGTAGTATTTCTGTATGACCTAGGTTGTCCGTCTTTGAAAACATTTAAATTTGGCCGCACCATGTGTATGGCACATAGTTCTGTTTGGAATTTATGTTCGGCCTCTATTGTGTGTTGTGTGGGAACCTCGAAGTTGGATGATTAAAGATGAACAGGCACACCATAAGATGTTTGCTGAAAACCAACCCGTGTCGCTACCGTCCACACATCAAGCCTGAGACGCATTGTGTCACCATCTTTATCGACTAGAACGGCGAGGGTGAATACTTTGAAATTTATGGTTTTCCACCCCGTATACAGTCACACTTGTCATTTATACGGAAAAACACTTCCCTCACGTTTCATAACACGATACATTTTCAATGCATACCCTCAGGCGTTTATGGCCATTACTGTCTCATGTACTTTCTCTATCATGCTCAAAACATTCCAATTAAAACTTTCCTAGCCATATTCTAACCCACGAATCATACAGTCAACGACGCTAATGTGTTGAAATATTAAAACGCATTTTTCAAGATGCTATGGTCCTGACACTCCTTAAGAGGATGCGTTCAATTAGCGTGCGCCTATAAAAGGGTCATCTCGATGGCGTGCCGGCCATAATCACGACAGTCTTCGAAGCGTTCAAACATCATGGAAGGTCAAGACGTTTGTACCCTTAAAGCAAAGCTGGTGAAGCCGCTCACCATCGCCATTATTTTCAACACGTTGTTTCCGCTGGACGAAATCGACGCCAAAAGAGTCATCGTCAGCATGAGTGTCAATAAAAACTTTACACCCTATGTTCAGCTAGAAAAATGTGGAGTGAATTGTGCGGTGTTTAACCGTACAAAGTGGCACGAACTGGGCTGATACAAGTAGGTCATATCAAAGTTTTTTTATTCACACGCAACCTCCTCAGAAGATTAGTTTGACTGATCATGAAATCTCTCCAAGACGCATGTACGGTGACCATATGGTCGTCATATCAGGAAGAAACAAAACGTTGGACTAAAACGGGTTGCTTAATCTAGCATCTAGCTGGGCACGTCTTTATGAGGTGTGGGATCTCATCGTCGTCGCCATCGATCTAAGGCATATGTGGTCAAAAACCGCTGCACGATATTGCAATGATTTAATCGATATATTCGTCGTGGATGTATGCGACACGCTAACAGAATCAGTGGATGTCATCGATCTCGAACAGCCTACGATGGAATCACACATCCGAAACCTGGATCTTATCAGTGCTACCTACTATACACGTCAAGTCGTCAGGTTGGACTATGACATGCTGGATTATGAACTTAAAACAATTTTACTAACACATCTAAGATACATTGTAGAAAAATGTATGAACGAATATACGCGTCATTCCTGTAAAATTGTATAATAAATATTATGTATGTCTGTGAACCGTTAATGTTTAGTAAATATGTTTTTGTAACATCGCTTTTTATTCAAGCAAAAATTGTTTGTACCTTACCTTATCCCTAATCAGATACGAGTCTCGACTTGTCGAGCCACCAAACTGGCACCAAGCATGACCTCTCACAGATTCAAGGTCACGATCTATTCCTGCTCGGCTTGTCGATCCGACAAACTGATTCACTCATGGATGTGGAAAGGGGTCAAACTTGGAGTGGTATCCTAATCGGATGCTCCAGGGAATAACAGTAAATTTCTCACGGTTGTGGGAAGGGGGTCAAACTTGTTGGGGTATCACAATTTAAAACTAATGGGCATACATTCAAAGCTAATGAGGCAATAAATCAAGAAAAAGAGTGCGAGGAATAAATTACGGATGTGGAAAGGAGGTCAGGGGCTGGGGTGGCAGCACTGTACTGAACCTGTGCTATTTATAGCATCCAATCACAGCCTAAGTATATAAATATTCTCCAATCAGCGTCCTGTACTATTTGGTCGTATACGCTACTACCACCCTTTGTCATGTTGATAAGAAAGATGGGAACGAAAAATAAAAAAAAATCTCATCTCAAGGTAAAGAAAAAAACTCATCACCAGTTCTCAAATATCTTAAAATTTTCTGATGTGAGCCTCTAAAAAATATTACTGTATTTGTTTTAGAGGAAAGCTAAATATAAAGCCTTTTTTCATCAAGACTGATATTATTAATAGGGTGAGCAATAGTTCCGCAAATATACTTCAACATCTCGTTTAAAATGAGGTTATCTTATATTTTAACATATTTTTTTCTATTAATAAAACACAAACTATAGGATTTTATAAGGAAAAGAGCCCTGTTGGAATATTTTAATTTTATTTTGCCTTGAACCATATTTTGAAATAATGCATTGCTAATTAAATATTGCGTTGAGCTGAACGTCTGCAGGGCAATTTATCTCTTATCAAGGAGGCACCCTTAATATTATAAGTAACATTTTCTGCAAATATGACGTTTTATTTCAAGGCGCATAATGGTAAGGAAAGTATTATTTCAAGACGCGTTAGGAGTAAGTAAAGTAATGCTTATTTGCCAATTTGTTTATATCATAAATGGTAGTAAGGTCAAATAAGGACATAGACTGAATTCACCAAATTAAAATAATAAAATAGGGAATCCAGGGTTCAATCCTCGGTCCCGGCACAGATTTATCTGATTGCCAAAACCTTCTTTCATCTCTGACAATACGTGTATTAATCACAACTTGGGAATGTGTGGAAAGCCAGGCCTTGACCGTGGTTCGGATTCCACGTTAAGCTGTAGGTCCTCCATTTCATCTCACAATCACCCTACCATTACACATTAGTGTAAGTGCGTAACAGCCGAATGGGTAGTAAGACAAGGTGATAATAATAATATTAATAATAAAATAGAAAACATGATGACACAAAAAAAAAAGGAAAGCGTTTTCCAGCTGTGGCATTCCAGCTCTATAGTCCTCGACAACAGCTTATGAATAAAACTCTCAAATGCAAATGACTTTATAATAAAATTATGATAATGTCACCAAGTATAAATTATGTATAGCTTGTAAACAACATTGTTCGTGAGGGAAGGGCCCTCCCCCCCCCCAAAAAAAAATAGGATAGGCTTGGTAAACCCCCCTTCCCTCAACCTTCTGTTCACAAATTGTGGGCAGCATTGCCCCTGGGACGTACCATTCCACGAAGAGGATGATGGATGTCCCTTCACTCCCATAGAGAAAACCCGGGCGACCGGGGAACCTCCTACTATTGAAGAGATGACGTCACCGCACTAGCATTATCACGGGCAACGCCCCTATGCGCGCGTGCGCGTGTAGATCTAATTTCCATATCCCTACAGCTCAAGGGGAGCTGAGCTAGTTATTGCGCGCTATAAATCTTGGGAACGAGATATTGCTACGACGTTATAGACACTGACGAAACTTTTTTTTAAATAGTACGACACAATCCCAAGCCTACATGCTTTTTCATATTTTATAATTTGAAATACAATAATTTTCAAATATCGGTTATTAGTTAACTTAGAAGCTTTATTTAGAAAAAAAAAAGAAATTTGAAAATCTTATTATTTTAATTTTCATTTATTTGAGATGTTTAATGTGCACTTTCTGAACCGACAGATTATATCAGCACACGGCCTATAATCTAGCTTAAATCTAGAACAGACACAACATCCAGCCTCCAACCGTTAATTCCCCACTATAAAGGATGAAATTACATTTCACCAATGATACAGTTTTCAGCCATGTCAGGAATCGAACCTGGGACCCTTAGTTATTTAAAGACACGTTACCAACTTATTTAAGGTGATGGATGAAAATCATATTAAATATTCTTCCAATAATAAATGTTGAACAAAATAGTTTTACCTAGTTATTTAAAAAAAAAAAAACTTTTCAACCTCTCTTTTTAGTAAAGAAAAAATCAATTCTAATATAAATACATCAAGTCTAATTTGTTGGTGAGTTTGGGGCTCAAATTCCATCCTGGTATTTTTATAAATTGCTTCCCACTCTTCCTCCATGCAAATTAGGATACTTTTATTCTAATTCTACCTTCATCATTCCTACATTATTATATCACAAGTAAAATGCAAACAGCCCGAAAGGATAATACGTTGCATGGGAAAAAAAATTAATAGAACCATAGGCCTAAAAAAGTTTTAAAATATTACACAAACTCTCTCAAATAATATATTTTTTCTGTTTGTGGGAAGGTCAAATTTAAAGGTAGTAAATATTCTTAAAAAATCAAGATAATGATCTTGATAAACTTTCAGATTGACATACTAAGTTGTAATTTTTGTTTTTTAACGTATTTGAACAGGGTTTGTCGGATAGATATCCCTGGTATTCTATTGGCAGTGGTGGAGGTATGTAACCATCTTCTGAAGTTGGGGCACCATGCAGGCGGGGCTTCTTCATCCCGATGAAATTATGATGATGATGATTATGTGGTTCTGGTAGTGGTCTTAAACCTAGCTAACCAGACCATGGCAACCATAGCAACAATTCCTCTTAGGGAAAAATATCTATATTACCACCGGGAACTAAACCCGGGGCCTCTAATTTAGTATCCAGAAACGCTAAGACTACCACTAGACCAAGAGACTAGCCGAGTTGTTATTGTTTATTACCAATCTTTATAAGTAATATCTAACACAAGAACACGATATCAAAAATGGGCACTTGTGTTAAAAGCACTCCAACCGACGTTATTTTTGATGATTTACTGAAAAACATAAGATTAAATTTAAAATACTCCTTTCTTTCTCTATATTTTTACCGATTTAATGTTGTAGCTATGTGTCTTTTTTATATAATACAATTCGATAAAAATAAATTTGAAGACAAGACTTTATCAGAGCCATTAAAACACCTTCGGAAGTGTTGATGACATTTAACAGAAAATATTAGTCTCGTGGGCTGGACAGTCTTTAGTATCGACAAATCCATAAATATATTTGAATCAAGTGATTATAATTAGAGGTTCTATTGATAGTGAGATTTCATAATATTGACTCGAAAACATGTTTTTTTTAAACAGCAGTTTGAATCACGGAACTGGTCACCAGTCTTGGCTTTTAAATCAACCTATCTCCTTATTTTAAGATTTTCTTATAGACTACCAGTTATGGTGAGGTTCGGTTTACATTTCCGATTGTCACAGGGCTGCCTTAAGGCCCCTTTCACAGGGTCTCGGTGTTTCCGAGTTTTTGCACGTCACCCGAAAAAATAGAAATACATGGGGAAGGTGTGAGTCCTTTAACACCACCCGGACACGAGCAGATATCTCCTTGCTAGAAATCTCCGGATCTCGGACGGGCATTCGCCCGGACTTTCCTCCACCGGACCACAGTGTGCAATGAATCTCTTCACATGATCCGGATTTTAGAGCGTGCATCACACGCCGGTGACCTGGCGGTCTAGGGGTAAGGTGTCAGACTTCTATGCTGGCGGCCGGGGTTCGATCCCCGGTCCCGGCAAAGATTTATCTGATTACCAAACCCTTCCTTCACCTCTGACAAGACACCTTGTGAATGTGAGGAATGCCAGGCCTCCACCGTGGTTCGGATTCCACGTTAAACTGTAGGTCCTTCATTTCATTTCACAATCACCCTACCATTACACATTAGCGTAAGTGCGTATAACCCGAACGGATAGTAAGACGCGGTGCTAATAATAATAATAATAATAATAATAATAATACATTTGCACGAGAACTATTGTGCGTGGATAATTTCTTATTAAACATTAATGGCGATAAAGAGTTAATAAAAGTTCCTAATACTGAGTATGGTTGAAATATAAATGATATTTGGATACCAACCACATTTAAAAGGAAATTTTTGACAATTTTATGATGGCTTCACAGATAAGCATTGTGCACAAATCCTCATTCTGCCTTAATAGTGACATACTGCAGTTATTAAAAAGAAACTTTGTCAATTTGTCCACCATCGTCACCGTGGAAAATTTCGAGTAATCATTCAAATACGAATGCACTGCACACATTTCTGGCATATCGTAGGTGTTTTCTTTTCCCTTTTACTCCCACATACCTCGCGCGAACCGGGAGCTGAGTTGGGCCTGCTATGTATGATGCACGCTTTTAAGTCGTCCAAGCCCTCTCTTGGCGTGCTGTGAAGGTTTGTTTGTTGGCTTTCATAAAATAACTTTAAACTACAACCTTGTTCCATCGTAGCAGCCAACATTTCAACAGGTTGAATGCAATTCCTCATAGTATGTGTATCTTATTTCGCTAGCTGTTTCCGAACACGTTGCAGTAACTCATCCAAGGTCGAAAATGACATAGGGAAATAATTTACAAACTTTACTTCATCACCTCTTAATTCTTGAAAAGACATATTGAAACATCCTAGCAAGTCTCTTTTTCTCCAATATAGGGTGAACCCAAACTTGCCTGTAACATTCCTTTTTTTTTTTTCGGTAGTGGGTTAAAAGAGACAGAACAATTTGTTTGCGTCTGTTATCAATCGCAAGCCACGAAAAACTATTCTACAATACAGAGAAAAGATCCGGTGCCGGGAGACACGCGGATACATATTGTGTATCGTGTGAATACATCATCCAGGCGCTGGCTGTCTGAGAGAATACCCTGGCCATGTGAATGGGGCCTTAGGGGTGTGCGAACTGTGGGGCCCCGTGCTTGCTTAGGTGACAGAGGGGTGGTGGGGAGTTAGTTGCAGCAGAACATTTTTAATTGCGCGCTCGTTTAGTGGGTTCCCTGGATAGGCGATCTAGCAAATATTGTCAGAGTATATACTAATAAAAACATAATCATGTGGTTTGATTTATTGAAAGAGTGAAGCGAGTTTTCCTTTTAAACTCCACATATTTGTATTTGTTTGTCTTTGTTAGATATACCCCTCCAATAATTTTTTAACGCCTTAACTGAGTTAATACAAACTTGGGACAGTTGTTCTTTGAACCTTTATACTAATTAAGTTAATTTAGGAAGACCATTGAACCAAGGGTTGTGGAAAAATCAACCCTTATACGCAGGCCGACCACGTGCTCTAACTGGGTCCGATACCCCTTTCTTTGTAATATTTGACTTCTGTGGAGGCAAAACCTTATTTGTTTAGGGAGGCAGTTTGCAAAATAAAAAAGGGGGGATTTGAGGGATCTAAAGAACTTCCCCCGGAAAGTCTCTAGAAAATATATAGTGTCCTTTTTGGGAAAGGGTGGTGGGTGAGGTAGGTAACTGAGGCCCCCGCAAATTAAGTTTGCCCACAGCTCCACGTCTGCTAAGGGCAGCCCTGATGGACGAGTGGATGAAATGAGGATGAGTTTTTCTAAACGGGTTACTTACTACTTTCCATTCCCGTAGATATGTGTAGGTCTAAATTATATTTACCATAAATTCTACCTTTTCTCATCCTTACTCAATAAGTGTAACTAGACGTTGATAGCTTGGACGATGGGTAGAAAGACACTGGGTAAGAAACATAAAAACATTCTACTAGTAACTAGAACATTAAATTGACTAGGCTTCTAATTAATATACGTTTCAGACCGAACAATCAAAACGCGCAGAGCAGTATAAGTAAGATAGGGTAAGAAGGAATTTTAAGAAAATATAAAAACATTTTATTGCGATCGTGATTGATAACATTTTACTTTATTACTCTGATCACCAAACCCTTCCTACACCTCTGACAAGCAATGTATTAATCACAACTTGTGAATGTGGGGAATGCCAGGCCTCTACCGTGGTTCGGATTTCCACGTTAAACTGTAGGTCCTCCATTTCATCTCACAACCACCCTACCATTACACAATAGCGTAAGTGCGTATAACCCGAACGGGTATTAAGACGCGGCAATGATAATAATAATAATAATAATAATAATAATACTTTATTACTAGTATTATTTTATAGGCATTGACTTTATCAATCAAAATTGACAGATGAAGGTCATATGTCTTGGCGTATAAATTAGAGATGTGTCAAATCCAATAATTCTCGAATCTGAATCTTAAGTTTTCTTTCGAATCTCTAATACAAATTCGGAAAATTGAATCTTTAAAAGGGTACAATTTTGCTTAAACTGAAAATATTTAAAATATAAACCAAGAAAATAAGAATTGTTTATGCTTGGTGGCACTGACAATGATATCTTGTTTGTTAAATCTATTAAGTCATAAATAACAAAGCGGAGACTTTTTAGTAAATTAGTTATATTAATACAGATTGGTTCAAATATTTTGTGATGTTGATGCTTTAATACCTAAACAATTCTTAAATATTACTTTTGCCGATTGCTTAAAATTGTTACATAAAGTAAAGGTCTTCATAATAGGTAATCGAGATACTTATTTTGTCTTTGGTGTTCGGTCAACGAGAAAGTATCATTCGCTGTCAAGCCATACAGCTGTGTAATTTTCTGGAACTACTTCTGTACTTTGTCTAAGCTCATACTCCCTTTCACCCTTCATTCACAACCACTCTTGGCCATGTCAATAAGAAAGAAGGAAAATAAAACTACGTAACTTCTTACCTCAAGTTAAAAAGGAAAACTCGCTGCTGAGGAAATGTATCCAAATTTGCTTGGAGAGAGATTGAAAAACCATTTCAGAATAAAAAACACCTCAGTACCCCCGATCGAGATTCAAGCCCCAAGCTCTGCGTCACCGGAAAAACAGACGAGATCAGCTTGACATTCTAATCCACTTTGCCACCAGAGAAATTTAATCAATATTAGAGTAATGGCCACTGGCAGATGTTTAAGAGATGTGAAATGGAAAAGTCCTCATTTTTTGTAAAATGTTACAAAAATTATTCGTTGTTAGTTTTATCAGGGAAATTTTCAAACTATTTCAATAGAATGAGTGCACTCGATATAGCGAGCTATGCATATAGCCCGGACGGGTAGTAAGGCGTGAAGAAAAAGAAACAAAAATGAGTATCTTGTATATCACTAGATTTAGGTTGGAACTGTAGCTAGTGTTAAATATATTTATATTTTCGTCTCTCAGAAGGAAATCCTCCATACTCTGTGTATGGAGAATCATCGAAGGGGGAGGGAGGTGCAAGTATTATCTCACACCTGCAAATACACCTGTAGGGCGATTTTCTTACAAATAACCTTCAGAAAGGAATTTTCTCCTTCCATTATTATCTTATTTTGGTCACCACGTCTTACAATATGTTCAGGTTATACGCATGTGTAGGACTACTAACAAAGCTAATAAGCTAGGATTGAGGAAGGTTGACTTTATAGGAAGTGTGCCCGCATTTCCGTGGAAGGAGAGTAGAAACCCATTTAGGAAACACCACCCTCAATACACCCGACTGGGATTCAAACCCCGATATATCTGTCATTGGCAGTCTGGTCTAACACGAGAGTGACATCTTAGTCCATGCAACCACCTAAGCAGGTCTTTCCCCCCACCAGTTTACCGTTAGTAGGAAATAAACTAAACTTAATCTAGGTGTTTGATACCTAATTCTAAAAACTGCTTGGAGGACATTATGAAAACCTAAGATACCAAGTCTTAGCTCGATCGATAAAAACCATATGGCTCTAGTCCGAGATACAGACAGACAGACAGAATTACGAAAACCACTCCCTTGGTTCATAAAACGTCAACATTTATAAAAATCTCGATTTTTTTTTTTACGATCACAATACTTCTCTCTACAAGGGGTCGAGGAAAAGTAACAAGACCTTTCAGAAGAATATTCGTAGCAAAATATAAGTAATCAATGCGTTTGGTGCTTCAAACAATCGTTCATAGATAAATATTTATTTTGAAACCTTGAGTTCTGAAATAAATAGGCATGTACAAGATATATATTATATATATAAAATCTCACATAACCTTTGGCACCGACTTTCACATGAATTTAGTAATCGTTTCCGGCACCTAAACGGAAACCAAAAATTAAAAATAAAAGTTTCAATAAATCTCAACATAACTCAGGAATGTGTTAGATTAAAAAACATGAAAATAAATCATACGTAACATTTTTATCTGCGGTATCATAAATTTTCATTATCGTTAAGGTGATGACACCCGTAATATTGTTAGTGAAAGTTATGATCGTTTTTAATTTCGAAGAAAGAGAGAGAAATAAATACTATTTGTTAAATAAACGAAAAGCATTGGCATTAAATAGCGTCGTTGAATTGTGTGCCAGAAGGTTTATGCTTTTTTTTTTTTTAGCAAATCGTGTGCCTGGTAATGAAGCAGTCATATATTCATCCAGCCACCCCCACCCCCCATTCCCTCCTCTTCCCCGTACGTCAGGAATGGGAGCAGCGAAGGGGACGGGAGGGAGATAACCTTCTTCCTCCCATATATCAACATTCTCGCACCTTCCCGCGGGAGAAATACACACATAGCTCGCTACTGTCTGTTTGATGGATATCCGCCCCCCTACTCCCGCCCCCTTACTCCTACCCCCGGAGGTGGCAGCCTGCAAGGGACGTTAGTTTCCACTACAGTAGCTCACGTTATTGTTATGGGTGGAATAAATAAAGTTTTTTCAAAGTTTGCTGAACCAAAACTTCCTGGAGGAGGGGGAGGGGAGGCTAAAAAGACCGATTTAATTAATATGTTCAACGAAAAGATTATTAATTAGAAATAGGTCTATATTTCTAGGCTTTGAATCTTTAAATATTCTTTAGTTCGAATCTTTTTTAAAATATAAATTTTAGTTAAAATAAAAATATTTGAAAATTCAATTTAAAAAAAAGATAGTGGTTTGAGTCTTAGAGCCACTGATAAATTATATTTTTGTTTGTCATGTCTATTACGTCATGAACAACAAATATACCACTTTTTTAAAAATATAATTTTTCCTATTTTGTCCTCTTTTTTTTTTGTGATTTTGTTACTCTCTGAACTATATAATACAAGTCTATCTAATTCCTTTTACCAATCGATTAAAATTGTTACATCAAGTCAAGGTCTTCATAAATGTATTTGAGATCATTTTTGTGGTTTTAACGAATCTTGAATTTCTCGAATACCATAGGACTTGAAGGAATCAAAGATTAGTGTGTCTCATCTCCTCTAATTATTAATTATTTCTTTCCATACTACGCGCCTTACAAACCATCTGAACCCCTATATATATAATATATATAATTCGATAAGTCGTTTCTATGGTTCATTATGGCACCGAATAGTGGTAATGTTTTTCTCGTCATCAATAAATTAAGACAGTAAGCTTGCTTTGGGTATGACATAAAGACGTAGCACCCCCTTTCGACAATCTTTAATAAATATATTTATCATTATCAATGGATGAAAGAAGAGAGTGCAAAAAAATAATTTTCCTGAGAGATAAAAGAGTCTTATACGTTGCAAGACATCTTCACCCTCTGCACCGATAGTAATGGAGACTAAGTCATTAAATCTTGAAGTCTCTGGTTTGCTAGGGTTTGTAATTGGATTCCCGGTTGGGTGTAACGAGGATTTTGGTTCCTTTAGTGTTTTTTTTCTTCATTATCTCTATTTTCTTTCTTCACGCAAATTTGGGTAAATTCCCTCTACTTACAGGATGTTCCTGGGTTAAACGGTTAAACTTTGGGAAGTGTTAGTGGATCAAAAAACTAACTCAAAATGTATTTTGGAAATCTGCTAGTTTGCTTTCTTTTCGCGAAATCAACCAAAAACTAAATAAAAATTAAAAAAGTAGTTATTAAATAGAATATTTCATTTATTTATTTTGCTCAAAATGATGGCCTCCAGCCCGGAGAGAATCACTTCACCTATCAATGACAGAACGAGTGGCTGACCGACATTGTACGACTGTTGTTTCTTCGCACGCTTGCGTTATCCTTTGTCGTAACGATTGAAGGTCATTAACAGGCACTTCATACACTTTTTGTTTGAGAGCACTACACACAAAAATAAATCTAATGGCGTTAAATCATGTGAACGCAAAGGCCAAGCCACACAAGTCCAGCACGACCGATCCATCTTCCAGGAAAATTAATATTAAGCCATCGCCGAGGACCTCTGCAGAAAAACTTGTTTTTATTTAATAATTATATTATAATTGTACGGGAATGCATCATGTTATTGCATAGTTTTTATTTAGATTTTTTTTCGTTTTGCGCAAAAAGGAAGCTAAAACGAGCAAATCTACACAAGGCATTATGAGTTAGTTTTTAGATTCACTATCACTTCCCAAAGTGTAGCCGTTTAATCCGGGAACAACCTGTATATGTACCCTTCTATTTACCTAACCAATTAGTTTTAAATAAGATGCTTACTAGACGCACGTTTGGCGTGTGTAAGCTGGGTATACGAGAATGTATGGAATATACACTAAGGTGGAGGTCATCAAATTAGCAGCATTAGATGACAAACTTTTAAATTGAGATAAAACTTTGTCATTAAATTCCAGGACATCCTTGACAGATATTCAATAACTGTTGATATCACCCACCAGGTGAAGAAAATTAACCTAAATGTTACTACTGAAGCAATATTTTATTTGTTTTACAATAATAATTTTTGCTATTAAAACTAAAAAAGCATCAAACTTTTATCGGGTGAACTACATCCTCACCTATTAAAAAAAAAATTAATATAAATTGTGGAAACTGCACATGCCCTAAAATAAACCCAGGGTTATTTATTTATTGGGTAATTCATCATCGCGTTCCATTTTTTAAACGTTCTAGTGAAGTAATTTTAGGTATTGTGAAATGAAAATTTAATTATTAACATAGATTTTTAATGCTACCTCTGTTCACGAGGAAAATAAACAAATTAATCTTAAGAGTTCATATGCATGGCTACCACAGGTAGTTTGACAACTAATACTGTCAAAAGTTTTTTGAACAAGTGTAGCCGTTGTGTGGACCCCATGAAGATAAAAGTTATCAACGGCTTGTTTACTGAAGGCAGTGTGATGTTATTGCAAAATATAATAATAATAATCGACTTTAATGGCGAAGTTAAGGCTACTTCCTTTTCTTACACTTAACCAATACAATTAAACTGAAGTTTAACAAAATAATATATATAAAAACACACAAAAAGTATTTTTTAAAAACTAGAGCTAAAATACACAAGGATTACGTATCACGCTCGCGCGCGCGCGCACACACACACACACACAAAGGTGTGATTACGTCTCACCCCTCTCAATCTCACGAATGAGCCAATGAGTAGACCCGGTGCAGCTAATTGGTATCAATGGCTTGTTTTCTGGAATCGTGTTATTGCAAAATATAGTATCTGTTGTGTGGACCCCGTGCAACTAAATGATATCAGTAGGGCTCGGATTTTGATGGCCTATAAATGATTAAAAAAAACAATATATATAATAATCTATAAATTCTAATAAAACTACCTCAAATTTTCAAAAAACGACCCAAAGTATGAACAAAAATTCTTCATAAATGTACACGACTAAATAAAACACACACTTTAACAAAACTAATGTAAAATAATAAATACATATACAATGAAAAGCTTTTAACATCCAAAAACTCTCATTCTTTCAAATGAAATATAAATCTACGAATATTTGATTAAAAAATAATAGCCACCTCCAGATTAGTTGCAGTGTCTAACCAGGAATGTGTATATTGCAAACATACAACAATGAAGAAACAAAGGCAAGTGTCTAATTATCTTCTCAATCAGACAAATGTGTGTTGAAAAGATTTATGCATTTATAAAATATCGATAGTATTTTAATAACATATCTATTCAACACAAAATCCTAAAATGATTTAAAAATAACTCACAATGTTTAAAAATAACACAAGAATGACACAAACCAAGAAAGTATGACCTAAGATTCTAAAATAACAAGAGTCATGAAAAGAATTTTTGTACTTATGAGCATGTGATCCACAAAAAACAAAATCATCAAAATGCTAGCCTTGGGTTACCAGTGGCTTGTTTACCGAAGGTATGTTTTTGCAAAAGATAGTAGCCATCGTGTTAACCCTCACGCGACTAATTATTGTTATCAGTATCCAACATCTGATTAATGTTAAGTGGGATTGTTTACCGAGCCACTTTTACAAGTCTCCTTGACGTAATTTGCAACTTCTCTTCATCCTGACAAGGTAATTTACACTGGCGACATCCTAATGACCACCGCGTTACAGTGTGTATCTACTAATTACCCCCTCCCTCCCTTCCCCCACTCTCCTCCCCTGCTTGTTCACACCTTCATTTAGCATTAATGAGCGCGACTAGGGATAATTATTTCATCTTCTAAACAAATACTGTTTATTCAGTAGTGTTATACATCTATATATTCATTTTAAACACTTATTATTCTTAATTGAAGAATACAATTTACGGTGTGATGATAAATTATAGGGTACCCATGGTTAGAAGGGTGGTAGGTGACAGCTGTCAGAGGTTTCTTGATTGCAAATATGGGATGAAAGCCATTGATACCACCTATTCGGAAATAACTATTGTTTGCCTACTAGTACTTATATCATTAATAAACAGTGTTATCAAAGGATTCTAATAATACTCCCCTAAGGATTACTGCATAGTTGCCTTTTCGTAGCTCATTGAAATATTAAAATATAATATAATAAAAGTATTATGTGTTTTGTTTTGTGGTTGTGGCAACAAACGATATTATAGTATATGAAATAATAAATTTAAAAGTATTATATTCACACTTGTATCGTGTTATAACTAGCCACTAAAATAAATAAATGTTTTTATAACTTAGAGAAAGAGCCACCATACAGAATATTAGTTTCAAAATGAATAGTTTTTAAGTGAACCATAGATGCCGCTTCCACAAAAAAAGAAACATCCAAACAGTTATTTTCTTAAGTTCATTTTTTAATAATGTAAAAGGTGACCTGGAGGTCTTAGGAGGGGTAAGGTGTCAGACTTCTGTGCTGGCGGCTGGGGTTCAATCCTCGGTCCCGGCACAGATTTATCTGATTACCAAACCCTTCCTTCACCTCTGACAAGACATCTTGTGAATGTGTGGAATGCCAGGCCTCCACCGTGGTTCGGATTCCACGTTAAACTGTAGGTCCTCCATTTCATCTCACAATCACCCTACCATTACACATTAGCGTAATTGCGTATAACCCGAACGGGTAGTAAGACGCGGTGCTAATAATAATAATAGTAATAATAATGTAAAAACTGCTTGTATTTAAGAACAAATTGTTTGTGTGCAAGTTTTGACAGACAAGGGTAAACACAATTCATCATAATGATCTTGCGAATCATTATAGTTTGGAGAATGGAAATATGGTAACTTTCCCTAGCTAGCTATCAGATACCACCTATCCTTCCAAGGATGCCCTATAAATAATTTTTTTTGGAAAAAAAAATATCATTTGACCACCTTATTATTTTGTTTATGAAATATTGTTTATGAAACTGTCAAAAAAAATTTAAAAAATAGCTTATAGAAAATTTCTTGACATTATTTCTCCCTCTCACAAATCCAAGTTCTACGTATTTTTAACTACGCTAATGTGGTAAAACGAAGACGGACGGTAGGGATTAAAGGAAATGTAATTGCATTTATCGGGAAGAAGAGTGAAAAATCACTTTCAATACCCATGTCAATAAAAATATAGTATGTGAACCAGGGTTTAGAAAAAAAAAATAGAAACAATAAAAGAGTTCCTTAAAATTTGAACCAGCGCTATACAGAGAGAAAAAATAATTAAACCCCTTATACGCGTTTTGTGTATGGAGAAACGGAAGAATGTTTGTAACCTATAAGGATGATATACACTTCAGTTTTAATATGAATAACCTTTTAGGAAAATACAAACACGTTTTTGCAGACAAAATTGTTAATATTATATCATTATATTAGTATTATTTTATAGGCAATTGTATTATCTATCAAAAGTGACAGCTGCAGATAACGTTACTTGACGTATGAATACCTGAAAGTAAATCTACTAACTTTTATCGCTGCCCTTATTAAAAAAAAAAATTGTACTGTGAACAGACAACTCAGGGAGGGCGAACCCAATAGTTGTCGAGGAGTTTTAGTAAGGGGAGGGAGCGCTCAGATGCCAAGAGTTTTAAAGAGGAGCATTTTTATAAGACTGTGTGAAACTTTAAATACAACCCGCCCAAGTTAGGACGTTATTAAAGAATATTAATTTGGTCTTAATGATCAGGACATGCTCTAGAGGGGAAGAGAGGAGGTAGTGGGGTTGGGGGGGGGGGGTTTGGCAGAAACCTAGAGATGTAAGTTTGGAAGGGCAGCAAAAGTCAAATATAGTAAACTATTTTTTTTTCAATGTATCTTTTACCCATAAAGTAAGGATGTAGGTCATGACGTATGATAAAATAAATTGTACAATGCATCGCACTGGCTTTCTTTCTTTTTAATTTAAAATAGAGACTTAACTAAGAACTCATAAGATTTTTTGAAATAAAGTAGTATACATTGTTGCGGAAACACTCCACCAAAGAGCAAACATTAAATAATTTATATTGTTACAGAAACATCGAGAAAATGGGGGAACACCCCTGCCCACCGAAGAGCATAATAATCGATTTCACATTTAAAATACCTCTATAAATATATATATATATATATATATGAGAGAGAGAGAGAGAGAGAGAGAGGCAGACCCTTGTAAAATCATGAAAATCCGAAGCACAATTTCATTCGGAGACGAAGTCGATTGTGGCATGTGAAAGTAACTAACTTTCCGGCAAAAATGGTAGGCTCTTTTGCATTCGCTTGTAGAATTCACCCTGTTTCCTCCGGGAAAGTTCAGGAAACGCACCCAGCTTTAAAATATCTCCGCCAAAACAAATTATGGCTAGTTCTTATGACTTGCCATGGATTAAAACATCGACCACGCATGAATGGAATAAAATGTAGGGAAAAGAAAGGACGAAGGAAAGCATGGATTTAATAGATTTAATTTGCAGGCAGTTTATTTAAGAGTGAGCATTTACTGGCGCCTTGAAACGAACTTGAGGCAAATGGTGAACTATGAAAACATTACACCTTTGTCCTTTCGTTATTTCGCACCATGAGAATACTTTAAACAAAATATATGATGCACGACTTGCACCGCACAAACTCTCTCCCACTTTTATTTTAAAATAGGCATTTACTAAACACTCCTAAAATTTGTGAAACGAAATAATTGGTCTTTACATACATTGTCATAGAAATACTACACCAAAGATCATAAATTAAATCATACACAGCTACTCTCTGGCATTGGAAACTAGGAAGCCCGTTACAGAAAAATCTAGGAAAAAGAAACATTTCTGTCCACTAAAGAGCATGGGTATTATAATAATTTTCAGAGACCTGAATTAAAAAGTATATAATTATATTTGCTTATAGCTTAGAAATAATTGGTTTTATAAGGAATATATTTCCAAAAAAAGATGTTTATCTTTAATAGTATTACAACTTTACAATGGTAAGTTGTTTCTTATCTCAAATAGTTGCGGAGATATTATGAAATGAGGAAAATTTCCTCTATGTATCCTAGAAGTAATTTTCACGAGAAAATGAACATATTCTTTTTGTTTAAAATAACAAAGTGTCTCAATATGAAATTTAATCAAAGTTGTTCGAACGAATTTGAAGACCATTGATTTTTTCTCTTTTTTGGCCTTGAGTAAACTACCCTTAAATTGAGGGTTAGAAGTCTAATTTCAAAACCCCCTTGGGGGGAGCGCCTTTGGAAAATCCCAGATACTAAGTTTTAGCCCGATTGGTAAAATAGTTTCGGCTCTAGCCTGAGGTACAGACAGACGACATTGAGAAAACAACTTTTTTGGTTTCAAGTCATGAAACGCCGATATTTATCAAACTCACAATATTTCTCTCTCTGAGGTGTCGAGAGAAAGTAAAAACTACCCCGACAAGGATTTAAACCAGAGTCTCTCGGATAATATTGGTCAGCATTTAACGCGTCAAGAGATTACCCACGCCGAAGGGTATGCGGACAAAGCACAAGTTTCGAAAATGGCCTGTGGGAATCTTTCTGCCCGGATGTAGATTAAAAAAAGTCCGTGGAAAGCATTTGTCTATCTAGAAAAGGAAACAACTATAAGATAATTTCGAAATGAAAGCCATTGCTGTCCATAATCATATAGTAGAGTGATTGTGTACATTCATTAGAAGAAGAGGGGAAGTGTTATCAGAAGATAAATAAGAGGCCTCGTGGGATGAACTACTAATTTAATTACCTCTCTTTCTCTATATCGTACATTGGATTTTAAGTGTGATAGTGCTTCAAATTCTTAGGTCCGTCAAGTTAAGCGGCAACGTAAGTTGTTAGGGAATGCGAGTTAAAGGCCATTATTTTTACTGTTTTTAAAATAAATAAAATATTTCTCGAGGAAAAACATACGAGTTTGAGTATTTTCACATGGTAATCTCAACAGTTGTTGAATATCTGTCAAAGGTGCCCTAGAATTTAATGATGACTTTTTCTCATAATTTAAAAAATGTATAATCAAATAATAACATTCTCATGAAAAATATTCAAGAACTGTTGAGATTTTTTGATGTAAAACCACCAAAAATACTTGCCTTTTCTCGCGTTTTCTTACATATCAGTGTGAGGTGGGGATATAAGAAATCCGGGAAATGATCAGTATTTTTGCAGTTTTTTTATCCTAACTTTTTTGCCTAAAATAAATCAAATATTGCTTAGGTAGAAACACACAGAATTTAATTTTCTTCATTTGATGACAACAATTATTGATGATTATATGTAAAGAGTATCCTGGAATTGAATGGCAATTCTTTCTCTTCATTTGAAAAGTTGCTCATGACAGATATTCAACAACTGTTGATGTCATTGTGTGAAGAAAACTAAACTCTATGTTTATACTGGAGCAATATTTAATTTATTTTGCCCCCAAAAAAATTCCGCTATAAAAACTACCAAAATATCGCCTTTTCTTACGTTTTTCGCATCCTCACTTTAATACTTCAATATTAAAATAAGTGCCTTTAAAAATACACCCCTTGTGACTCAATAATATTAAATTATTACCGGATAATTTATCATTTTTAACGAGATGTTGTGTACGCTTCAAGAGCCTGCAAGTAAGGGTCCTGGTAAGGTGTAACGATGAGCACTATCGAATGAAAACTATAGGATGATTATATAATATTAGACTATCAACCTATACCATAGTTTAAAATTCATTCAAATGAAAAGTATTCAAATTCATTCACATTGGTGCTGATCGGTAGACGATACTCAACCTTCCTGATTTGAATGTTTTACTTGACTTATTCACGAAATATATTCATTCCCTTAAGGCCCAATTTTGGGGAGCAGTGTTCGAATTTTCGTAATTTTTATGTGGCTACTTTTTAAAAGTAATTTTAATATTCTAATAATAGTTTTCAACCATGTCAACCATTCTACCATACACATCAATGCTTTTGTATGATAGCCGTTACAGCTCATAATTCACAACTAATAATTTGGAATATTTTATTCCTACAGCAGTTTTTTTTCCACCGCATCTTACTACCCCGTTCGAGTTATACGAAACGTACCTGCATTCACTTGGAGGAAGAGTTGATAACCATTTAGGGGGAAAAAACACTTTAAGTATAACCGACCAGGATTTGAACCCCGATCTCCCCATCATCGGCAGTCTAGTCTATTGCGAGTGTAACACCTTAAGAGCATGCGGCCACCAAAGGGGGAAGTTGGATTTATTATTAACTAAACTTGTGGTTTTTTTAGTTCTGTTTACATTGCACGGCACAAGCAAGAGGCCATGACTGATATTAATAATATACCTTATTGTTTTGAATTGTTAGCTTTATTAGCAATTGAGATTGTGACGCATGCAAGGTTGATTATTAATCAGCAGTTGAGAACAAATAGGCTTATTATATCAGCACACGAGAATTTCTATGAGCAAGCGCTTAAGGGCCTACCAATTTTTGCCGGTAAAGGTATTGTCACTTCCCCTCTGAAAGAAGTTGGGCTACAGATTATTTTCGCTAAGGAAAAATCCGTTGACCTCAGCTGGGCTTGAACCCACAAACATCGGAACAAGAGGCAAGCACAATACCCTCTTGGTGATTATCAATTTGTAAACAATCAAATAATAATCATTCGATAGTTTGGAAACAAAGGTTTTCGCCATACGATGGTGCCCACCACTAGTGTGGTGTGTGTATGTAGATGAGATGAAGGGAAGGGAAGCTGTCGTCTCGGAGGGTTTTGGTCCAGGCAGAGAGAGGCGAGACTAGGCGAGGCGCCGAGGTGACGGAGAATGTATTGTCTCGCGGTACTCACCTGGGATACCTTCTCTCTCTTTCTCTCTATTTCTATCAACCTTATAGTCTAGCGCGCGCGCGTGTGTGTGTATGTATGTGTGCGTTGGGGGAGGGAGTCCCAACCCAACTCTTGAACCAAGTTGACCGGCAGGTTTTACGAGCGCTTAGGGTGTGCGGACAGCAATGTCACAAGTCGTTCGGCTAAGGGGGCTGCCTTGGTAAGCGAGAAATTGCCACGCAAACGTTCACTTCTAACGCAATATTTAATCAGCGATGCTTTATTTCAAAATATGGCTCACTACAGGATAAAGTGGAAAGATTCCAGCATGACTCTTTTTTCTTACCACCCCTATAGATTTAGTTCTTTTAATCAAAATAAATGTGTGAAAATGTGACAGTAGCTAATTTTTAAACTACTTTTTTAAGCATATTCGCGAAGTTATGACACTAGGCTTGATGAAAAATGGCTCTAGATTAAGCCCCCTTCTAACCTATACAATAGTTTTAAGAGGCTCACAACAGAAGATGTTAAGAAATTTGAGTTTTTTCCTCTTTACCTTGAGATAAGAAGTTTAGTAGTTTTATTTCCCCTATTTCTTATCGACATGGCAAAAGGTGGTTGCGGGTGAAGGGCGAAAGGAAATATAAGTTTTGCCAGAATAGAGACGTAGTTATAGAAAATTACACAGACTATTTTATTTTAAGCGGTGGGGGCTTGAAAGCGATTGCTAATTTCTCGTTGACCGAGGCGTCTAGCTAGAAGGGTGGCTGGGTTATTTTTTATAAGGTCTGTATTTTCGCAATTTTTGCTAAAAAAAAGTTTTCAGGGTAAAATATTACTTCAGTAGATAATTTCATTTAATTTTCTACGCAAAGTGATATCAACATTTCTTGAATATCCGCTATGGCCGGTCTTATTGTCATTTAAACAGAAACATTTAAAAAGAAGAGAAAACGTTACGTTCAAATTCTAGAATGGCCATGCTAAATAAAAAAAAAGAAATTGTTGCAACTACTATGTGTGGAAAAGTATACTAATATCCCCTTTGTTGGTCGCATGGTCTAAGGCATCGCTTCCACGATAAACTGTACTTCCACTGGTGGGAAGATCGAGATGTTAGTCCCAATCAAGTAAACAGAGAGAGTTAAAAAAAATCATTTCACTCTTTTCCTTCACTCAAAAACGGGTAATTTTCTTTCAATTCTACCTTACTGGACCTTAGCCTCTCGGTGTAGTTAAGATTGGGTAGCCTGGGTGGTGTAAACATTTCAAAAAAATAAGTTTTCCTTATATAGGGTTAAAGAAAGTGGAAATATGTAAGGGTGGGGTAAAGATGCGGGGAGGGGGGAAGCTTATGAAGTAGGTTGTCAGGCACAAGAGGGTGCTGTTTAGGTCGCTAAGATGTTACTAATCAGAAGTTGCGCTTAGGGAAATATTGACAAAACCTTTACCGGTAGGTACACCAATGAGTACATAGCTATTTTCTAAGGTCTTATTTATAGAGCGACATGTAAACATAGTTTAAATGTTGACGTTTTACTCTATTGAAAGTCCACGAAAAATCACATATTTTGGTTGAGCTAAATTCTCTGAGAAATGAAAATTATCTTTGTGAAACAAATTATGTAATTTAATAGGGGGGGGGGGACACATATTGTAATGTTATTTGTAATTTCCTCCTCCCCTGTTTGCTCTTCGACTACCATACACCTCCACAGTAACGTCACAAACCCACTTGGTTTCTAGAGTTTATGCATTTGTGATAGAATATTCTAGCTACTTAGCCCCTTCTTCCTTGAGGGCCGTTAATTAAAAGCGTTATCTTCGGTCGGGGAAACTCTTCCACACGCCACAGGTCCGCGGCGTTGAGTGGTCACTTCTATGGACAGTCCGTGACGCCACGAGGCACCTATATCACTGATCTGATCACTGACCAATTGACCACCTCGTGGGTGAGACCCTCCTTCTTTACTCCTTACCTTCTCTCTCGTCAAGCAAGCCCTCAAACTCGTGCTAAGATGGATATAACTTTTGTTTAGTCATCAGACCACGTGCACAAGGTTTTTGCTACTTCCGATGAACCACCATTCTTGATTCTAGGTTAGTTTACTTTATTAGTCTTGGTTTCTGGAGCTATATCCTAATTTTATTACGAAAGGGCCTATCATTTAACTAGAAAAAAATACTAGAGATAATTTCACGTACCTATTCATACGCCAAGTCATGTTAGCTGAAACTGTCACCTTTGATAGATACTATTAATACCTATAAAATAACACAAATAATAAAGAAAGTGTTATCAATGTTGGACACAAAAAATTTGTTTACAGTTTTTAAAAGGTTTTTAAGATGCACATTCGTAAGAAAACCATGGTATAGATGTTTTGTCCTAGTATAAGTTAGTTTGTAAGTCTTGATTTCTAGACTAAGATGGAACAATCTAGGATAATTTATTTTATAAGTATTAGTATTTGCAGCTAAGTGTGATTTCATTTTCTATGATAAGTTTATTGGCCTCGTGGTAATGTCATCATTAACCTAGGGGTCTCGGTTTCGATTCCCGGCTGGTACCAAGGGTATTTTTCCCGATATTGGAACTACCCCAACGGTCACTAGGGTATGGCCACTTAGACTTAAGCTAGGTTTAAGAGTTTACATTGGTTCCACACCCTCATACATCCCTATCACCATCACCTCATCTCATCGGGACATGGAAAGAGCCTCCAGAAAAGGATGTACAATTAGTAACCTACATTCGGTTGTCCCATGGGCAACGGCACATTAATACTGGCTAGTCTTTCCACAAACTGGGTAAGAGGGATGTAACCATGACACGCACGTTATATATGTTGGACGCAAAGCCCGAAAACGGCCAATGGACGGATGCTTTGCTCAATCCTAGGATTAGACTATTTAAAATGACCAAAGCTCAAAGTTATATTCAATTTCAGGCTTGGACCCTCTAAAAACAGCCAAATCTAGTATTGTGCAATTACTAAACGACCAAAGTTGAAAATACAGTCGTTAGGTTAGGCTAGGTTAGGCTTCACAAAAACAAATTAGGTCAGTTGATATTGATAATTTAAAATAAATGTTTAATCTCTGTCCGATTCTGTTTGCATATCAATGTGATCCACTTGCCCTCTTGAATTCGTGTGGTTACTCAAAATTGGGTGCGCGACACCTTCTCCGTCTGGTCGAGAAATAAACTAAAATGTTATTTTATTTTTTTGGTCATTTAGTAATTGCGCAATCCTAGGTTTGGCTGTTTGGAGACGGCCCAAGCCTGAAATTAAATATAGCTTCGGGCTTTGGTCATTTTAAAACGTTCAATCCTAAGATTAGGCAAAAAAAATCCGTCCATTGGCATTTATTTTCGGGCTTTGTGCCCAATAAATATAAATATATATAATAAGCTAGTTTTTAAGTTTTGGTTTTTGGATCTAGGTGTTCTGGTCTATGGTGGGTCGGTTTGTAGGTCTTGTTTCCAGAGCAAAGTTTGCTGTCTTATAATAAGCTAGTTTGTAAGTGTGGGCTCTTTGTGTGTTCACAGGAAAGCTAGTTTGTAGGACTTGAAATTTAGCGTTATAATGTGATGCCCTATGTTAATTTAGCATGCACGTTAAATCTCGGACTGAACTTATCTAAAATCTAAGGAGTCAGCCTCGCTAACCACTTTGGTTTACATAGAGAAAGAGGTGGTGGGGGGAAGCGTAGTTTGTTGTTGACGTTAGTGATTACCCCCTCCAGTGGCGTACTCGGACCACTCACGCGTGATAATGTCCAAACCAAACAAACTCATACCTGTCTGAGCCACGACACTTCCTTTTCAACTTCAGAGGGTCCGCTCTCTGACCTACAAACAAACCCGGTGTTGGTCCCCAATTACCCTGAGCACACATCGGTAATTAATTAACAACGGTATTAAAACTACCCTGTCATGTGACCGGCCCGCACGGATAGAGTGCCTGGCATCGTTCAACAGAAGTACTGGGTTCAGTCCTAACCGCTTGCACCGAGGAAGCTTGGTATTCAAGGGATGGTGCTCAAGTGGATTGTGGGAGGTCACTTTTTAATTGGTGCTCAATAGGGGTGTGTTAAGGTCACTCTTCAATTATTTTCAACAGAGGTGTAAAATGCCAGGCCTCCACCGTGGTTTGGATTCCACGTTAAGCTGTAGGTCCTCCATTTCATCTCACAATCACCCTACCATTACACATTAGCGTAAGTGCGTATAACCCAAACGGTTAGTAAGAGGTGATTCTAACAATAATAATAATAACAAAATGTAAGAAGGTCACGTTTTAAATTGTTTTCAACAGAGATGTGCGAGGGTCACTTTTTAAATTATTTTCAATAAATGTGTCCAAAGGTTACTTTTTAAATTGTTTTTAATAAAGGTGTGCAAAGTTTACTTTTTAAATTGTTTCCAATAAAGGTGTGCGAAGGTCATTTTTAAATGGCTTTTAACAGAGATGTGCGAGGGTAATTTTTAAAATTATTTTCAATAAAGGTGTGCAAAGGTTACTTTTTAAATTGTTTTCAATAAAGGTGTGTGAAGGTCACTTTTTAAATTATTTTCAATAAAGGTGTGCAAAGTTTACTTTTTAAATTGTTTTTAATAAAGGTCACTTTTTAAATTGTTTTCAACAGAGATGTGCGAAGGCCACTTTTTAAATTATTTTCAATAAAGGTGTGCAAGGTTACTTTTTAAATTGTTTTTAATAAAGGTGTGCGAAGGTCACTTTTTAAATTGTTTTCAACAGAGATGTGCGAAGGCCACTTAATAAATTATTTTCAATAAAGGTGTGCAAGGTTACTTTTAAAATTGTTTTTAATAAAGGTGTACGAAGGTCACTTTTTAAATGGTTTTCAACAGAGATGTGCGAAGGTCACTTTTTAAATTATTTTCAAAAAAGGTGTGCAAGGTTACTTTTTAAATGGTTTTCAATAAAGGTGTATGAAGGTCACTTTTACATTTTTTCCAAAGGGGTGAGGGAAGGTCACTTTTTAAATGGCTTACCACGCAAAAGAGTTTAAATAATGTTAATAATAATAACAAAAATACTACAGAAATAATATAAAGCTTTTTAATTTTTATTGTATCAAAGATTGGAATGGTATATTTCAAGATCACTTTATAAACAAGTTATTAAAATATGTATGCGCTTTGTTTTGGTTTTAAAATTGATTTAAACTTTAAGTATAAAATTTGGAATTCCAGGCTTCCACCATGGTTCGAATCCCACGTTAAGCTGTAGGTCCTCCATTTCATCCCACAATCACCCTACCATTACACATTAGCGTAATTGCGTGTAACCCGAACGTTTAGTAAGACGTGGTGCTAATAATATTAACAAGTGTAAAAACTATATCCATTTAGTGTAGCCCAATGTTTGATGCCCAAGCTTTATCACGTGAGGTTAGTTTTTAAATGTAATTTGATTAAAAGTGAATTTGAAAATAATCTACAAAACTGACAACTCACAATAATAATGTATATAATGTGGGCTTGAATTATATAATCCAAGTCGTTGATATAATACAATTTTTCTATGATCATTAAGTTTTTAATGAAAAGTGATTATCGGCATTTTCTTTAAATTTTAGGGCCTACTGTTTAGTTTTTTTTAATATAGTATTTTATTGTTAAATAACACAATGCCAAATGAGTAGGCAATTTTCCTTATTTTATTTCAACTAACAAAAAAATTAATATTGAAAATAGCTACTTGGCGCTGAAATAGACCTTTAAAAAAGACCAGCCGATAAAGCCCATAAAATCTTATAAATCAATCGGCTTATCTAATAAACGCCGGCGGCTATTGCTGACAGGCAACTTTGCAAAGCGCTGCGTCAAGCTCGTTGTATATACGTACAGGCGTAAAGTAGACAAATTTACCGATTTTTCCCGCTCCACTTATCATTTATTTGTATAATCTAGCAGGATGGTAGAATAATATTTTTACTTCTTTGATTGTGAATCACGCTTGCAGAGATTATAAATCTGAACTTAAAAATAAATATTTTTTCAAAATATATTTTAAAGGCGCAAGTGGAACCTAAAATTATAAATTGTGGTGAGCTATGAATTACTTGTACAGATTTTTTTAACACTACGTCTTACTTACTCTTTTCGGCCTATACACTTATGTGTTAATCACGCTAATGGTTTTATGGATGAAGAAGGTTATATTTATAAAACGTTTACTTGCATTTCCGTGAAGGAAGAGTGAAGACCATTTTGGAAAAATGACACCCAGTACAATATATGACCGAGATTCGAACCTCGATCTCCCCGTCATCAGTGGTCTAGTGTTCGGCGAGAGTGCAACCACCGAAGCGTGTCACTTGTACAGTTCAATTTTCATAAGAAGGCCCTTATGTTACGGTTATAAAGGCTACTAGTTCTACTTTTACGTATTCATACGTCAATTCAACACATACAAACGAACAAACATGGGGACATAGACACGTGTAAAATTCATTTTTTTGGGTTCATACACACATAAAACGCCAAAACTCTTCACAATCTCTAGGTGGAAAATTTTCACGATAACAATATTTTCTCTTGATATGAGAAAGTAAAACCTACATTTTTTCCAGAAAACATAAGCAAATAATATATCTGTGAGGAAAAACGCTGTTCTGTTGAAGAAAGTGCAAATTTAATATCCTCTTTTTAAGAGTAATTGCATTGATAAACACACAGTTATAAATTTTAAAACATAACGCAAGCAAAAAAAAAAAGAAAGTAAAGTTTCGAATAGAATACCTCCCGCGGTTTCACGATTCAAGGTTCAAGGTACACGACATCGGAACCCACACGCTTCAGGCAGATGTTTCGACTCAGCAACATCTGTAATTTCATCCAGTGCTTTGCTAAGGAGCGTCGTTTTTGGTCTCGGTGATGACGCAGTCAGAAAAGGAGATGAAAGGAGGCTCCAATGATTTGGAGATGAATGTAACTTAACGACTCTAATAGCGCTGCCCTGTCAACTCTTCATTAAACATTTATCAGTGTAATATCCTGACTCGGTTTATTTCCCTACCTCTAATCATTATATTCTCTTACCCCTGACAATCCGTTACGATCCGATACATGTGATCAGGATCATGAATTAAGGACTTTCAATGTAGTAAACTTTAGGGTGGGATATAGGGGAAAGCAAAAAAAAGACAATTTTTTTGTAGTTTTAGAGCAAAACTTTTTTTTAGCCAAAATAAATAAAATATTGCTTCGGTACGAATATAGAATTTAATTTTTTTCCCATCGTGATATCAACAGTGTGTTGAATATCTGTCATGAGTATAGCGTCATTAGGTGAGAAACTTTTCAAATCAAGAGAAAAAGATGTCATTAAATTCCAAGACACCCTTGACAGATATTCAACAACTGTTGACATCACCACGTGAAGAATATTAAACTTTGTGTTTTTAATGGAGAATTATTTGATTTATTTTGACAAGAAAAAAAAATTGCTATAAAAACTGCAAAAATACTGACCTTAGCTTGTGTTTCCTACACTTCTACCTTAAAGAGTTATTTTACCTTTTTTCCAAATTTGATTTTTGTGTACACCGTCTTACTAGCCTATTTGGGTTATCCTCATACTTACTATGATGGGGTAGGGATGAAGAAGGCAACATTTAATTAAAAGTACACGCATTTGCGATGAGGGAGGATGGAAATATAATTTAAGTAAAAACTACCCTTAGCAGAACACACGTCAGTCTATTGCGAGAATGACATCCATCTCATTAACTGGGATATTAGATACAAGATTACTCTTGAACTAGAATGCGTATCTAAGTTCTGTTTCCTGCATTATTCCTTTGGTTGATGCGAGATTGATGAAAAAATAGGTGGAATGAGCACTGATTTTGACCTAAGACTACCACCAACATTTTCCCCAAAAGGTGGATTGGGCACTGCTACCTTGTAGCACGATTTTCCTCCCAAAGTGGGTGGATTGGCCAATGCATGGAGTAGCTAACGTTCAGCTGGATGACTCATAATGAACTGAAGACTGCTGGAGATTTTATTGAATTAGTTTCAAATTAATATTAGACTCTTTAATCATAATTACTTTGGAGTGCCCAATCTAACTGTTTACAATTACTTCCAGTCGAATCGATGGTGCCCAATCCACCTGTTTACAACTCCTTCTAGTCAAATCGATGGTACCCAATCCACCTTAGTAAAATTAATGGTACCCAATCCACCTTAGTCAAATCGATGGTACCCAATCCACCTTAGTAAAATCAATGGTTCCCAATCCACCTTAGTCAAATTGATGGTACCCGATCCCCCTGTTTACAACTCCTTCTAGTCAAATCGACGGTGCCCAATCCACATGTTTACAACTCCTTCTAGTCGAATCGATCAATATTTCATATAAAAAGGGTTCCTAATTCGCCACTACCACCACCACCACCACCCGTGTGTGAAAATGATGAAAAACAGAAATTGGAACTATTCATAGCCAATAGTTGCGAGCCGATGCGATAGGCCATAGCGTGTGCACCTACCTTATCGGGCCGTGACGGATCATATTTATCCTCGTGACAGTGCGTTTCCACGTCTCTGAGCTTTTTGACAGCAGCCAATCAGATCACGCCCCGCAGATTAGTATGACGATGATGAATGTCATGGTCTGACATTAGACACGCACGTCGGCCCATATCACGACGATTCTGTGCGCGGCAGAGGTTAGGTAAGCACTTACCGCCCCCAAGGGGCCAGGGGGATGAAGGTGCTTTGGATTATGATTGATTACACTAGGACCCTCTCACAATAGACTGGACTGCTGATTACGAGGAGATCGGGGTTCGAATCCTGGTCGTGTATACGGAGGTGCCCCCCCCCCCCTTTAATTGGTTTTCTATTCTCCCTCTACGCAAATTCGGGTAGGCCTACATATCCTCTAAATTCGATCTTTCTCATCCCTAACACTTTAACGTAATTAGTGCATTTGCGTATAACTCGAACAGATAGTAAGACGTGGTGCTAAAAAAAATACACTGGGGGAGACGAAAGTGGGATTATCATTAAAAAAATATATACATTTTTAATTTTCTTCAGAAGAATTATAAAGTATTCCCTAAAATAACTTACCGTATATATTTTTTTAACTGAGAAAAAGTTTCAACACATGGCTTAATCCAATAATTCAATGGAGTAATGCTCACTAAAATGCATAAATAATAGCTTTGGCTATTTGATTCATTAATATGCAATCCCGTATGGTTATAATAAGTGTACAAGGGGCAGCATTAAGCCAACTACCGAGTCTAAGGTAGCTGCGTTATCTGATAGATCGTGATCTTAATAAATCACACATTTGTAGCTGACGATTTTCGCACGTCCATCATAGACTCTGCCTTAAAGTATGAGTGAAGAGTGAAGAATGACCATGAGCACGGGACGATTCTTGAATAGCTCAGTGGTAAGAGCATTGGCGTACTAAGCCAAAGGTCCCGGATTCGATTCCCGTGTCAAGGTGTCATTTTAAAATTTTCAGTATATGATATTTAATCCAATAAGTTAGGATGATAAGGGCACCTTCAGGAAATGCATCCACACTAACGGGATGTATAAATAATTTAGATATATATGTACTTTATAATATATTATATAAGTTTAAATTATATAAAGTTAAAACTTAATTTTAACATTATTAAGTAAACTAAAGTATGTTAAAATTAAATTATTTATATTTATACATTATTTTGTATTAAATTTATTAATTATATTAATATAAAATGGAAGAGAGACAACTACCCCCAGCGCACCCAACCAATATTGGAATTTCATCACGGTGACCTGGTGGTCTAGGGGTAAGGTGTCAGACTCCTGTGCTGGCGGCCGGGGTTCAATCCTCGGTCCCGGCACAGATTTATCTGATTACCAGACCCTTCCTTCACCTCTGACAAGACATCTTGTGAATGTGGGGAATGCCCGGCCTCCACCGTGGTTCGGATTCCACGTTAAACTGTAGGTCCTTTATTTCATCTCACAATCACCCTACCGTTACACATTAGCGTAAGTGCGTATAACCCGAACGGGTAGTAAGACGCGGTGCTAATAATAATTTCATCACCATTGATCCAGTCTCAACCTGAGTTTGATTCTTGGTATAGCAATCGAGAACTTTCCAATATTGAATGGTCAGCCTCATTATAGACAGACAAATTATGTTGCGAAAACTAATATTTATAGATCAGGGCGTCACGAAACTTCAATATTCATTTTTTTTTTTACAATCACAATACTTCACCCAGAGGTCATGAAAAATAACATCTGGACACGGAAATCGAACCAGGGACCTTCGATTTAGTACGCTTATTCTGTTACCACTGAGCTGTCAAGGAATTGCCCCGTTCCCATGTTCATTCTTCATATTTATTCAATTCGAATCTAGCAGGAAATTAGCTCGATCTGATCACTTCTGACGGGAATGTAATATTAGTTGGCAGCACTGCTCAGGTGGGTCACGAGAGAGCGGTCAAGTCAACCAGGTCGTGCCAACTGTCACCGGTGATACGGCACGCTTAGCCAGAACGTATAATAATACCGGCTTAACTCAACTAGGGCAAAACACGCGTAACGATCCATTAAACCGACGTCATCTGAAAATAAGGCAACTGAAAAAATAGCACCTCGAGACACGAACAGGGACGGACGACCCTGTCCAAAGTTCCAATCCATCTCCTCTTTGTAAAGGCGTAACGAACGTGTTGGTCGCTCTATCCGACAGGGCACGAAGGAAGGGGGAGGGGGTAGAGGATACATGTGCAAAAGAAGATACACGAAACCAAGGCGTAGAGATACTAGCAGTGTGAGAGGTTGCGTCAGGTGGAGGGTAAAGGGGAACTTTTTCGGCAGAGGTGTCTTGCGGCTTACCGAGTAGGTGAAGGGACTGGGTTAGAAGAGGTAGCACCTAAAGCCAAAATTGTTGACCGCCTCTATGGTATAGAGGTCAGAATTCCTAGTTACAGATCCGGAGGTCCTGAGATCGATCCTCAGCGCATCAAGATTTTTTCTGTGAAGCAGTGGGTCTGAAATGGGGTCGATTCAGCCTCTTGAGGACAAATGAGGAGCTACTTGAATGAAAAAGTAGCTGATATAGTCTTGAAAACTGAGATTAACGACAGGAGAGTTGATTGTGCTGACTACATAACACCCTTTATCCACATAAATTGGCACCATCATCGCCAACAGATGCTGGCCAATAGGTCTCAATGGCTCAATTGGGGGCTGACGCCACGGCATTTTATATAACTTATATTTACACAATAAAATACTAAATTTGCCATTTAATGAATTGAGCAAATTCCTGGCCATTCCGTGAACTGGTTTCTTCGTGAAAACTCGTCCGGTTCATGAAATGGGTATCGCAAGCAAATAATGGCAATTAAAGATTAAAATTTACTTATGAGTATTTTAAATAATTGAATTAAAGGTTATGCATTCGTAAAATGATTTTGATTACAATAATAAAGTATTAACATATCCGGTCTACAGCAGACCAAATACCTTATCTGACAGCTAAAATAGCGAACAGATCTACTCTCACATTTTTACAAGAATTTGTGAAACAGTATATTATATTATACATGTTTTATTTATATTTATGTGATATTTTAAATTTTTATAATTATTTTTTGAGGTATTTTAACGCACACACGACTTATAAACTAAATTACTTCGTAAATCTAGAACAGACACAACACTCAGCCCCCCAGCCTTCAATTCATCGCTGTGAAAGGGGGAACCCATATTTCACCAATGATCAATTTTTAGGCCATGCTGAGAATCAACCCCGGGACCCTTAACTCAATAGGTGGATGGACACGCTACCAATTGAGCTAAGGTGTAAGGCTAGTTTTAGATTTTAAAAGTGTATATACATATGAATAGACACATATTTATATTAGTTTTTCTTTGAATCTAACTAGCCTACCATTCCAATCGGTCCGCATTTAACGAAATTAATGGGGTAGGAATATTTAAAGTAGTATAAACGTGCCTGCATTTGTTGTGAAGGGTGGGCTATACACAATTTTAAGTTAAACCACCCTAAAAACACCCGACCAAAATACAAACCCCAAACCTCCCCTTCATCGGAAAAAAACAACAACTAGACGATCTTGAAGGTTTAAACTCGCGCACCCACCGATGTCCGTTATTATTTTGTATCTGCTTCCTAATAATTTATTGAGCTCCTTGGTTATTCCTCTCTCTCTCTCTCTCGATTAGTTCCTCTTTATTTCTATCTCTGGACAAGTGAACATCCTCTACCGGGAAATGTCGCCCACTTGCCATCAACTCTACCATATGGTCGACGCCCTGAATACTTCTTATTCTAACATCTCCGTAAATCTTATGGCAACACCTTACTCTCGTTGGACTGTGACGTCACGGCAAGTCAAGTCAAACACTTTTAAAGATATAACATTGAGACCAAAATCATAAATTTTTAAATAATTCTAGAAATTGTATTATATAGTAACTACATTCTTTTTTTGTTTGTGAAGTAGTATTTCGAACGCGCGCGCACACACACACACACACTGACACACACACACACACACTGACACACACACACACACACACATATATATATATATACAATATAGTTTACTCATAAAAATGGCCAATAGGAATCTTTCTGCCAAGATTTTGATTAAAAAATACATTAAATCATATGTCTATATAGAAAATTAAATAAGAAAAGCCTTAGTTTTATATGCAAGTTTATGCTGTCCAGGATCAAAGAATGTTTATATTCGTTAAATGAACAGGGGAGGTGTCATCAGCAGATAAACTAGAGGCCTCAGACGACTAACCGCTCATTATCCCTTTATTTATATTCCGTACATTGGTATACAAGTGTGATAGAGCTTAGAATGAGTCAAGTTGAGATGCAACCCGCTTAGCAAAATATTGTTGTAATCACCAAGTAAGCAACGTCGCTACCGTGTGTTGAATGAAGTATCACGGGGGAGACTGATGTTTTCAGTCCGACCTCCTGTAAGGCTGAGTATTTATTTGGCTTTCAGTAAGATAGACCATTCTTAGGCTTCAGCTTTAGCTAATGGTCAGTTAAATATTTGTCAGATATTATAAAAACGCAGTCTAATTTAAATATTCATAATTTTAATGGAGTAATTTGTGTACTTGATAAACTTATGAATATTACAAGGTTGAGGAAACTAATATTAATAAATTAACTAGAGTAAGTTGCGTAACAATTTGTGGGGAAAAAAATTACGCGTTTCTAAGTTAGTTAAAACATGTTTTGATAGAATTATAATTATATAATCTGAATTCAAATGGGTTTTTTTGTATTGCAGAACTTCATACCTAACTATTTTTTAGGGGGAACTTATTTGTCTTTTAAGGTGTATCCCGCTTTATTTAATTTAAATGAATTTTTAAAATTTGTAAAAAGTTACGATGAGATTTATCATTCCAGTCTTCGATATAATAAAATATTATTCTTTTATGAAATGCGGTTTTCAGCATTTTATTTAATTGAATTGTTTTGTTTGCATTCTATAGTTGACCGTACGTAGCAAGGCCATATTTTAACTTGACCATTTGGACGTCCAGTTCTAACGCAACATTTAATTCTATGATGCATTATTTCAAAATATAGTTCACGACAAAATAAAGTTGAAATATTCCAACAAAGCTCTTTTTCCTTAACGACGTTGCCTACTTGGATATTTCTAAGCTAATTTGCGAAGTGGGTTGCATCTTAACTTGACGGACCTAAGCAGTCTAAGCACCATCACACTTAGATGCCAATGTACAAAATAGAAAGAGAAAGAAGAAAATTAGAAGTTCACCCTGATAGGGCTCTTGTCTATTTTCTGATAACCCTTTCCCTCTTCCTTTGACGAGTTTACACAGTGAATTTAATATTTGCGCCTTGATATAATTGACTTTATTTTTAATTTTACATTTTTATTCTTTCCTTTTCTAGAGAGACATACGGACTTTATTAATCTACATCCCGGCAAGAAGACTCCCACAGACCATTTCCGTGACCAAGACAAATAGCCTAAGTTGTAGAGGATTTAAAAAAAAATACGTCTACAAAAAAATTACTTAAAGGTAGAAATAATAATTTTTTGACACTGTAGGACTATTTTTAGAATTATTTAAGAATTTATGATTTTTATTTCAAAGTTGTGTCTTTATAACTCGCTGAATAAAACGTAAATCCAATAACATGGGAAATTCTATTTTGACTGGCCATGACGTCACAGGTAGGCAACGTCCTTAACAAACCTATAGGTTAAGAATTTTTGTGGAACTATGTGACAAGGCTTGATATTAGATTTAGTACCCGCATTTGAGTGGATGGAGCGTGGAAACTATTTAGGTACAAAAAAACCCTTCATTACGCCCGACAAGGACTATAACCCTGATCACCCCATCACCAGTAATCTAGTCCAAAACGAGAGTGACGCGTTAGACCACGTGACCACCGATGCGAGTTGGCCTACTAAATAGTTTCCATAATAATAAACCAATAAGAGGAAAATTATACAAAATATAAAACCACGAGAAAAGGAATACGTATGGAAAGGAAAATATTAAGAATGAATAAAGAAATAGAAAGAGAGAGAGGATATGGATGAGGAAAGGAGATAGAAGGAGAGAGAGAGAGAGAGAGGGATAACAGACAGACACGTCAACTTAACCTCCGGCCAGCATGAACATTGGTATATTGCTACCTACATGATCACAACACTCAAAACAAATATCGTAAATAATGATAAACACTTCCTCGAGCTACTCAACTCCGAAATAGAAAGAGAGAGATGTGAATAAGGAGGAAGGGAGGGGGGTGGGAGACAAGTGGTTCTTCCAGACATCGCCCACTCTCGTGACTCACCCCCTTCAGGTCTTGGAATTAAAATAACTGGAAATATTAGAATGTCAACCAGTACTTTTTAGAGATAAAAAAAACAAAAACTCAACGTGATTGTAACTGGTACGTGTTGCCACATAGTTAGCGAGAAAATATCAATCGCTGTCAGCCATCAGGCCACATGGCTTAAAGTACAATGGTATGTGTCGTCTTCTGGAACTACTTAGCTATGTCTAAGCTTGTACTCCCTTTCACTCTTCACCAAAACCATTCTTTGTCATGCCAAAAAGAAAGAGGGGAAATAAAACCGAAACCTCTTATCTCAAGGTAATGAGAAAATCTCGCTGCTTGTTCTCAAATCTCTTACAATTTTCTGTTGTGAGCCTCTCAAAAAAGTGCTGTATTGGTTAGAGCAGCGCTTTCCAAACTGTGATACGTACAGTTATTCCCGGTAGTACGCCGTGAGAAACCGAACAAAACAAACAAATTAAATTCGTAAAAAGATAGGCCCTTATAAAATCTAATAGATATATTCAAAACCATTCCAACTAAAAGTAGAACAGATTTAAACAGTGAATGAAGGGGTAGCAATACTGATTCAAGCTCGTAGAGCCGGTGCAGCAACGCACTCTGTGTTATTATATCCCTCCGCACTATTCAAAATGTACCAATCTAGCAAATATTATATTTATCTTGGTGGTACTCAAAAATACGAAAATAGTTGGGGTGGTAGGTATGCCATTCAAAAAGTTTGGAACCTCTGGGTTGGATAAAAGCTCAGAGACTACAATAAATGGTGCGCTTTTGATGCACCCATCTTGTGCACCTCTGATATATTCCAGAGCAGGTACACAAATTCGGCCTGGGCGCTTTCAGTATGTAGCCGTGAAATACATTATTATAATGTGAGGTCAATTTTAATTTTCTATACTACTAATATATAAAAGTGAGTCGTCTGTTCGTTAATTTTTCACGCAAAGCTATACCAATGGGGCCGGAATTTCGCTCGGACGTCCAATTATCGCATAGGCCAATTAAAATTCACACCCGTCATTTTGTTTCAAGATAGTAGCTACAAAGCAATACTTTTCCTCAGCTTCTGCTTATCCGATTTTAATTGGAACAACTTTGAAAGTTTCTCAGACAGGGTTGCCGTTATAGATATGGAAACAGTGCTGTCACACAAGTCCCCGTGAGTTTGGAGGCCCCACGTTTGCTTAGGTAACGTAGGTGGGGAAAAAACAAGTTGGTGTAGGACATTTTTGCTTGCGAACTCGTGTAGTAAAGTCTGTTCACGATAGGTTTTTACCTGGGTGACAGCTGGAAAATCATATGTTTAGGTTTTGGGTTGCCAACACTTGTAAAAGATCACTGTTTTGTTATAAATGTAAATATCTTTAATTACCTGTTATATATTACATTTAAAATAACGCAAACTTAAGTTTTATCATACTATTTCATTTTTTTTAAATAATTTCTTTGTATCCAACTCGAAACAATATTTTAAACATAATTAAAAGTACTTATTATTCGTTTAGGAACGTTATTGATTTTGTGTAATATAGTGCACACATTTTAATACAGGCTTTACTTGGAAAAGAGAAAATACTTGTCTTTTTCTCTACTTGCAATAAATGATTTTATGATTGTTTTGTCGTATTTTGAAATATTTAACTGAATAATAATATTTTCATCAACTGCGTGTCTGCATCATTGTAAAAAACTTGTTTACCGTCATGTTCAATCATATGGTTTAAATTCGTCAGTCGTCATTTTGAAGTTATGTTCGTTATAAGTTTTTGTGAAAGTGGTGTGAATATATTTTTTAAGTGGAATACAACGATAAATACACTTTGTGTCCGACCTAAAATAAATATATAAATAATATTGACCTAAATTACTGTGGTTAACTATCACATTAATATATTACCACCTGTTTTCATTACAGTCATCCAAAGTGATAGATGTCAGCTGTTGGCGTAGGGATGTATTAGGGATTACTTCTAGTAACATTTCGAGCTGTCATTCAGGTAAACTTAGCTCGTGAATGACTTAAAGGTTCCCTGTATAGGCGATCTGGCAAATATTGTCAGAGTGTAAAATCTAGTATAAACATGTATTTGATTTATTGAATGCGTGATGCGAACTCTCAGTTTTAACTCCTCTGAATTGCATTTGTCTGTCTGTGGTGGCTATGTCTTACGATAACTTTTGAGCGCATTGATCAATTATTTCAAACTTGTCACAGTTATTATTTGTATATTCATACAGATCAAGTTCGTTGGGGAAGAAAATCTAATGAAGGGTCGCAAATATCCTAAACCTTATGTATACAAACTCGGCTTCTAGCATAGATTATTGCCTACCTGCATTTACCTTTTAGGGCATTTCCTGACAACTTATACGGCTGAAAAATGATATATAAATGCAAACTACTGTAATATTATTAAATAAAAAAAATGTGTTTTTTCCGGGAGGGGGGGATAACTGGGGAATCAAAAAACAAAGTTTGCCCATCTGCCAAGGGTGGCCCTGTTCTTAGGGATACATACGTATTATAAAACACATTCTGTGTGACGAACTGATAGTAAGATAGTGTAAGAGAATAATTATGTTAAGGTTTATTCTGGCAGGAGGTTAACCCACGCTTGTATATTTCCTTGGAAGTCAAGACTATTGGGTTGCCATCCTGTCTAGAATAGAATATAGCTCATATAGCTTGGATCCTGTTGACGAGTGAGCACGATGAGACCGATTGACCTTCCTGGCTTGTTGGATACATCGAGCTCAGCAAGTTTAAGTAATAGGAGCAACACCTTGTTTAGTGATTGGTTGATTAAAAAGTAGGGGCGGAGGTTCACTCCAGTTGAAGGGAAGCCATACTTGGTTCAGGAGAGTTGCCATCTAGCAACCACGAAGGTAATAAAATGTGATCTGGTGGTTCCCCCCCGCCGGAGGGTCGATCGCGGGTCTACAGAAAGTTTGAGAGACCGTTAATGTACCTGCTCCCTCGTCACGGGAGATCCAATGTAGTAGTAGTTTAGCATCTGACTAGATTAATAAATATATCTTATTGGACTAACACTCGAGTCTCACTCCCCACGACCACCCATCCCATCCCCTACCGCTCGGGGTCCATCCTAACCATGTAGGTCCCTGCGGTGCCCCGGTAGTGCTGTAGTTAGGGTTGGCTACCGGGCAACCAGATAAAACGGGGGACGTTATAATAGTTCTAAATTTAAAAAAAGAAAACATATTGGCTCTGAAATATACCGTCAAGGGGCGAAGAGAAATAAATAAAAAGAAGGGCAGTAAAAGTATTTATTTTGAAATTAATTTGATCATAGGACCGTCTACTCTTTTTTTGTTTGTTATTTTCTCAGAATCTCTCGGATAGAAGAGAAAGTTTAGTGATCGTCAAAAAATCTAATTGAAGATTTTGATGAATGACGACGTTATATAATCCCCTGAAGCCGAAAACGTGGTTTCCGCAAGACCATCTGTCTGTCCGTTACTGGGACTAGAGCCGAAACAATTTTTACGATCGAGATAAAATGTATTATCTAGGGTTATGGTTACCCTGAGAAGTTTTTGGGTCTATCCATACAACTCTAAATTTAAGGGTAGTTTACTTATGAATGAAAAGAGAAAAAAAAATCAATTGGCTCTAACGATTTTAATTAAAACATATATCCAGGCACTGTTTAACATTATAATTTATAAACAAAATTACGCATCTCATTTTCTCATGAAAACAACTTAGAGGATACTTTACATAAGTGGTAGGCCTAATTTCCAATTTTGATCTTACCTCCGCTTGAAATGAGAAATAACTCATTATCGAATAAGTATAGGACTCTTTTAAAATTATAATTTTTAGCACCACGTCTTACTACTCGTTCAGATTATATACCTATGTACTAATTACACTAATTGTTTAGGTTTAATTGAGATGAAGTGCACCCGCATTTGCGTGTAAGGAGAGTGGAAACCTAATCAAGGAAAACCACCCTCAATGTACCTAACCGTGATTGAACCCCGATGTAGCCATCTTCGGCAATCTAGTCCAACACGAGACTAATGCGTTAGACCACACGGCCACCAAAGCGGGTTTATTAAAATTAAACAACTTTTATTTGAAGGAGTATTTTATAAAATAAATATTTTCCTAGCTACAAACAAAAACGTCTATTTTTTTCAATAGAGTTTTCACAAATGGGGAGATGAAAATGCACAAAACAAATATATACGTATTTCTGTTAGAGTATATTATTTTATGCATGTTCCTTGGGGAAATGCAATGTTCTTTACCCCCCACATGCCATTATTTTGTGTATTATTTCGTTACATATATTTTTCTAGCTATTAGTATAATTTAGATAGTGAGGCGAAAAAGTCTGTGCGATGCAACGTACCATTTTATTTCTTTTGACCTTAGTCGGTTTTTACAACCTAACCGGTGCAGCGGTCAGGTGTGAAGTTATTAGACACCTCGTGGCCAAGCGATATAGCCTCGACAGCCGCCTGATTTACTGTCAGTTACCCCCTCTTCCTTCTCCACCCCCTTCCGTTCTTTCTCGCATCCCCTTTTTTTCTGTTTACGAGCCATACAACCATCCATCGCTTAGACCACAACTATTTTCAACATATACACACACACACACACACATCCATGCATGAAATAGTTTTATACAGATTTAGATAGGAAGAAACTTTACGCAGACAATTTAACTAAAATTGTCACCTGCTTTGGTGGCCGTGTGGTCAAGCGCGCTACTCTTGGAATAGGCTAAACTGCCGATGACGGGGTGGTCAAGGTTCGAATCTCGGTTGGGTGTACTGAGGGGAGATATTTACAAAAGTGTTTTCCCATCCTCCATCAAGGCAAATGCGGGTCCATTTTCTTTAAAATAACCTTCCAAATTCCTAAAGCTACTAGCGTAATTATTACATAAGTGTATAACCTGAACGGATATACAGTAGTAACCGAAAACATAGAGCCACCAGTGAAATTAAAACGATATTTAACTTGGATCCCATAGACCACAATTTATAATTGGCACAGTGAAGTAATATTTAAAAAGTACATTTATACATCAATTCTGAATGTACACAATCACTTTGGGAACTTTAGAGTTTTTTCCTTCATTTTTAAGAAATTATAGGTACATAAAATAATATGTGTTTTTGTTAGTAATGAAAGGACATATTTAGAGCAAGTTACTGTATATGAAATACCGTAGATGTTCAAGGTGTGCAGTGTTCTACCTTTATTCCGAGTACTACTGTATATATTAACAAATATACGTATAAATAGATTAGTGCTAAAATGATACATGATACAAAGAAAGCACTGTCTGTGTGAACAATAACAAACGGTTCCAAACCGTACTGGGTACTGTATACTTACAGTTAAAAATACACTGTGTTGTACTTTACAGTACGCAAATGTTTCCATAAAGGGCTCAACACTTTGTTAGTAATCAATAGGGGAGGGGGCCTCTTCGACTCTCGAGGCAGGCACGGACCTTGGGTCGGCCACTGTGAGGTCGTTCCGCCATACCACCTGTCTCATGATATTTACCCATGGTATTGTCCACACATGACTTACTTATGTAACTCTGCTGCAGTCGCTCTTGAAGATTCTCCGCTTCTGCTCATGCCAATAATCTGCCATTATATTTCCACCGACACCTTTTTTATAGACATTATTTACGGAAAACGAACACTACAATCACTTGTCATACACACATTGAATTTACTATGGCGAAAAAAAAAACCTCGCCGGAAAAATCCCTCTAGTTCGACTATCTGTAGTTTAGTACATGTACTAACACCACCAAATGGTAAAATCTTAGTGGCTAAACAAATAATGTCCACTTTCACAGCACGAAAACAGTGACATTTTAATTTGTTTTTTGCTTAGTTCATACATTCGTTAAATGGATCATAAAAGATGTGCAACATTTTTTTAGGCGTTTGATTTATGCATTAAATTTTAGCCCTATGCATTCAATAAATTTAAAAAAAATACATTACTGTAAATAATGTAGTTTTTTTAATCGCTTCGATAGACTGAAAAAGTAGTAATTTTTGGTTTGTCCCAAAATCTTAAATAATTAATAAATAATAAACCTGTTAATATAAAAATATGATTTTTACACCAAAATGCATGGCTTTAACAGCATAGTAAGCAATGGAAAATGCGAGAGTTTTAAACCAATATTATAGAGCCAAGGGTTTCCCCCCAGAAAAGTATAGGCGGCCCTATGTTTTGGTTACAACTGTAAGATGAGATATAAAAAAACAATTTGTTTTGACACCACGTACTTGTTCAGGTTATATGCATATTTACTAATTACGCTAATGAGTTAGGTGTGAGGAAGGTTGAATATAGAGGTAGTGTATCCGCATCTGTGTGGGGGGAGAGTAGAAAACAATTTTGTAAAAAACACTTTCAGTACACCCGACCGAGATTCGAACCTTGACATCCCCGTCATCAACAGTCTAGCCTAACACAAGAGGGGTGTCTTTTAGATCATGTGTCCATCGAAGCAGGGGATAGATATTATCAATATTTATAGGATAATAATATAGTAAAATAATATCAATGTTTCTCGCAAAAGTTTGTATTTTCTTAAAATTTATTTTTACCAGAGGTTAAAAGTGTAGTTTACAAAGCCAAAAGAGAACTGTGAGCCATCCTTCAGAGCTTTTCCACCCCTCCCTCTCCCCTTCAAAACCCATTGTTTTATCCGAAGATCATTTATCTGAGATTCAAAATAAAACGAGTCGAAATGGTTTCCTTTAGAAGTGTGTTCTACAAATAAATAGGTTCTCTAAAAGTAGCAAATGGGCAAAGAAGTCCGAAGTTATGTTCAACCGAGGAATATTTACCTGTCATCAAATTAACTGCATAAAGATTTTGCTAGTATTGTTGGTTTGATGGAAAGAACGGTTGCCTACCCCCTACCCTCTCACGTATATATCTCAGGCCAACAGATGGGTAAAGCTTGATTCACACGCTCGCTGAAAAATAGAAAGCAGAATCTGCTCATTAATTCACACAATTTAAGTTGACCCATGATGCATTGCAACGCTAACTTAAACAGCTAATTATCAATTTATTTTATTTTCTAGTTGATAAATATATATTTTAGATCATTGTCCCGATGGTTGTTTACGAATTATAATGCTGTGTTGTGGCCCAATCCAATAAATTGATAAACACGCTTTACACTAACGAGTTATTTCAAATCTCCTCTCAACGGCCAACGAAGCTGTCTGCTAGCTTCTGGCTGTAGAGCGCATGCGCAATAATTTGAGATGGTTGGTTCTTAAATTTGATTGGTTCTCCCGTGCCTAACATCTCGAGCAGAGCGGACAAAGTAGAGAATAGTTGAACTTCAGCAGAACAGCTCGCGTCGTTTAAGCGGAAATGTTGTGATTGGCTTAGATCGCGTCACGTGACCACATTTCTGTTCTGCGCTAGTTTTTCGGCGAACGTATGAATCCACAATAAAGTTGGTAAATACCAGGAAGAGAAAAACCCACATCTGGCTAAGATGGGAAGATTTTCTTTTTTTTCTTTTAATCCATTAGGTTTATGTTAAGCAGCCTCTTGGAAATGATCGTGAGCAACCTAGCTCATATTTTTATCTTAAGCCGTTAGAATAAATTTTAGATTTAGTATGTGGGTGGCTTTTTTTTTACCTAATTCTATCCTTCCCCCAATACTAAATTTTCATGTTCTACAGAACATAATGTCTCTTAAAGGAACGAGGATATAAAAATGAAACTGTTATAAAGTTTTGGAAAATAAATAAAAATTACAGATTTAAACTTTTGAATAACAACTAGAATCAAAACGAAACGACAGATTAAAAAAAAAAAGTATTCTATTGTTATTTTTTAAATCTGAACTTGGTCCTAGTTCCCCCCCCCCCCCCCCCTTTTTTT
>CABEEJ010003477.1:0-14791 GCA_901482245.1 Timema douglasi | reverse complement strand
CTTCTTCTTTTGTAAAGGAAGCAACAGGGTCTGGTTTCTTCTATTCAGCATCCAGAAGATGAAAGCTGTCCTCTTTTTGTCGAACCGAAATAGGGGTGGTTAAATGGAGAGGGAGGAATATATTTGTCACCAAGGCAACCAAAACTATTATAGCGTTGATAAGGGGAGCAATGGGGGATGAAGGGTGGAAACTCGAACGCGTTTCAATTTTTTATGCGTGTATAGCCTGCTATTCATGAGCTATACGCAGAGGAGCGTATGAGGGGAAAGGGTGGGATGGACTCATGTGAAATATGTGAAACATAATCTTGGTCTGAGGGGGGGACCGGGTGCGGGGGGTGAAAGGGAGGTATAAACAAGTGCACGTGACACCTGTTATAGAACTTGTGGTTCACAAAACACGTATTTAAAAAAATCAAGAAAATATTTATTTTTTTAGAGGAACGCACTTGACCAGATCACAAGCTCTATTTCCTTCCTACACCCCTTCCTCACGTCCTTGTTATACGTGTATTGTTACACTAGTGAGGTAAGGAGGGAGAAGGTAAGTATACCCGCATTTGCGTGGAAGAAGAGTGGGGAAAACCATTAAGGAAAAACCACCCTCAGTACACTCGACTGGGATTCAAGCCCCGATCTTCCCGTCTTCATCAGTCCAGTTTATTACCATATTATGAATTCACATGTTCGCCTAAACACAAGCGCAGAACAAAAACGGGGTCACGTGATGAGCTCTAAGCCAATCACAAAACTTCCGCCTCATTGGCGCGAGCTGTTCCGCTGACATTCAACTTATCTCTACTTCGTCCACTCTGCCTGAGAGCTTCGGCGCAAGAGAACCAATCAAATCTCATACTTGACCTTCTCAAATCAGTGCGCGTGCGCGTTTGACAACGCATGCGCCCTGAAAAAGAAAAAAAACTTTAGTGGCCTAAAGACGTTTATTCATTCATTATTCTTCCAAATGCATTTAGAAAGGTGATAAACACACATTACATAACATGACTCACATGAATAAGTTTAAATACATTGAGACTGCAACACAATCATAAATACTTGAGTGGCTGTACGGTTTTAAGTTTGTTGAGGATATTTATATGATGGGGTGTAAGAGTGAAACTGTGAATGAACTTCCAGAATTTTTTAATAATTTGGGTTAAAGTGTAAGGATGTGATTCCCAAGAGAAAAGACAAATATTCATCAGCACGCCAGTTTCTAAGATCACTTTTCCTAAGTTTCATGCTGGAAAGCAATACTTTGGATGAATGAATATGAATATGCAAACGTTGCCATATATTTTTGGGCTTGATTTACCACGTTTGCAAATGTTGAGGGATCAAGGCGGCAATATAACGTAACACAATCCAACACATTTAAAATTATTTGGCCCATAGATCCTAGTTTGTCCATCCCTGCCTTAGACCATGCGGACACCTAACCAGGTTATCAAATTGTTCTTTCATTTATTTCGGATGTCATCATCATCACCATCATCATCATGAACTGTTTCTAGCTTGTGGCCGAATCCGTTTAGTAAAATGCCTCCATCTTCCTCTGTCCCTCCACAATTATTCCTCCTCCACTTTCTTCCACTTTCCTCCTCTCACTTGTACACTTGCTGTTATCTGTTCCTCCATCTCTTCCTTGATATCCCTTGCGTTCTCTTTCCTTCATACTTCAAATCTTCGTGAAATCCTCTCCCATTCCATCCTTATTACGTGGATACCATCTAATCCTAGCCTCCTCTACTATCTCATGTACCCCCTGTACCCTAACTCTAGACCTTTCATCTTCATTCCTAATCCTCTCTCTTCTGGTGAAAGCTAGGATGCTCCTCAAAAATTCATTCCCATGGCCTCCACTTTCCTGGTTTCTCTTTTATCCTAAGTTTAAGTTTCTTTCACCGTTTGAATGTGGGCTCGACACCAATAGATCAACACATTCATTCTAAGTAAAGTAAAGTCAAGGAAAAGTTGCTGACATTTCCTCATCTACGTTCTGGAACCGAGTTGACATGTTGACCGCAATGCGGTCCGCGTTATTTCCATGAACTAACGTTTGCTTCGGGACTTTTTACTCTACTTTTAGCATATTGGGTATAGTCGTGCGCAAAAACAATTACTAAGGATATGTTTCTCTTTTTTTAATCCACCTACACCACATCTTAATACCAGTCCCGGTTATCCGCATATTTAAATAACTGGAATAATAAGGATAGGAAAGGTTTAGGGGAGAGTCGTATAGTAACGGACACTTAAGGTTTTTAAATTTAATTTATAATTTTATTAAATCAAAATGAGACAAATGACATGTAAATATTAAGATTACATGTGTATTTATATACCTGCTGTATTAAAATAGCTTATAGAAAATATTCTTCTTTCTAGAGTCGTTAAAAAAAATAGGCTTAGTTCAGTTTAAAAAAGTACTGTCGGGTAGTACCGGACATATTACAATATTATAATTTGTTAATCAAATTTGGACACCAAACTTCTCTTATTGTCTTAAGATGCTTTTTCACAAGAGTCACATTTATAAAGAGAGGGATTTAATTCAGTATTGGCACAATTCTCGTGCGCCCACCCATGGTAAAAGTCACACTTTATCCAATCCTCGTCCAAATTTTCTCCGCATATTATGCAGTCGGTTTTATCTTCAACTTCTTCGCTCATAACTTGTGCCGAAGTTTTGTTAACTTTTCTGTTATTTTGATGTAGTTTTATATATTTTTTTTATCGTGACTTCCAACTTAGTTTTTGATTTTCCCATTTTCGTGAATTGTTTTTCTTCTAACTGAGCTTTATCAGCACTTGATGTTAGTATTTCGCTCTTAGCACCACGTCTTCTAACATTTAACCTACGCTCTGCAGCGACAGGCACTGGTGACACTTGTGTGGTTATGGTGTGGAAAAACCCAGTTGAAGGAGTTGATGACTGTGGAGTCTTTGATGTTGATGCTTGTGCGGTTGAAGTTGACTGTTGTGAAGTCATGGAAGTAAACTGGAAATGGAGGTTGTGGAGATACAGAAGTTGAGGCTCTTGGAGATTCAAATGTTGGTTGTAAATTTTCGTGTCCATAATTTGATGTGAGTGGAGTCTTAGGGGATATTGATTGTAGATTTCCTGGATCATTTTTCAATAGCTCTATGTCTTCATAGACAGTGTCGGGAATATCTAGTCCTTACGATGGCAAATAGTCCACATCTGTGAATATGTTTGGATTATATGGATATATACCTGTACATTCAAACACTTTTTTTTTAATCTATATCCATTTGGCAAATTTTGGTAAAAGCATAGCTTACTAATCCAACTACATCACAATTTGTTTTCCGGTCAGGAACTATTTTTACTTCATTTCCTAATTTTAACTTCGCTACTCTGTCTCCTAAGGAGCTTTTAGGAACAGCGTATGTATTTGCCGCCTATCTCACTGTCATAGCGTTACTTAAAACCTTCTCTACAGCTATTTTCATGTTCTCTTCTTGCCACTTCCCACGTAAGCCTACTTTTTCCTTTTTCTTTAATTTAGGCATAGTGTAAAATTCCAGAATAGGTTACCTGAAAGAAAAAGTTCTATGAAGACAAAATAAATAAATATATATATAATTTAGTATTAGATATATATATATATATATATATAAACCTAATCTGAGTAATCTTATCTAACCTTAAATTGAGTGTTTTATTTGAGCTTTATTTGTTGTTAATGTTGATAACAATTTTGTGGCATCCCTCAGTTTGTCCGGTACTGGACGAAAACAACTTGTCCGATACTAGCCGATCTGTATGGCAATGAAATAATGGTAGTCATTACAATAATATTTTCTTTGTTGAGCAAATCAATATTATAACTTATTCATGAGTTTACCCTTTACCTTATATCCAATAAACAAACTAATTGTAATTACCGTGTGAGAATGATAAGTCTTGAAAATGTAGTTGGAACAAAGAAACAAAGCACATAAATTACACAAACACTCGTGGAAACCGTACGGCTCAAGGGCGCGCCTTCAACTAACAGTTGTCTTTGGCTGCAAGCAAGAGGAGTAATATTATATCCGAGAGGATTCTCTAGCTAACGGTAGTTTACTGAAACATGATCTGTCCGATACTAGCCGCTGTCCGATACTATACGACTCTCCCCTAATATAGAAGAGGTGTAACAGAATTTGCGTGGAAGGGGGGGGGGAGAGTGAAAAAACCTCAATACATCCACCCAGGATCCGAAATCCAAACTACCTGTTACCGAGAAAATCAGACAAGACGAGACTTACACATTAGTCCACGTGCTCACTGGGGCAATCGGCACATAGCAGTTAGGCCAAGGGACCACTTGTCTCAAAAGATTATAGATAAGTTGATATAGTCCTATTTGAGGATTCACCTACCTGATGAAGCTGTACAGCCCAATTTTCATAAGAAAAGCCTTTAAGAAACTACAATTAATATGATTTTTTCGGCCAACATTGATACTATTTTATTAGTGTTATTTTATAGGTATGGATAATATCTATCAAAAGTGACAGCTACAAACCCCATGATCGGACTTTTTTTTTTAGTTCAAAGGCACATGGAAAGATCCACCATAATCTTGAGGTAGAAAATGTTTACGGTTACGATACTTTTATTTTATAGGACGCACCTTCCCCCCCTCCCCCGGGTCACAATCCTACAAAAAACTTAATGACGTCAGCCCACAGCCGAGTCATATCGACAGAGCAGCCACAATTTGCTGGTGAAGATATTGTCAACTTTTGTAGTGTCATGTGGTCAGCACAACGAGCTCTCCCACCGTTTATCTCAGTTTTCTAGACTGGATCTGATTCTTTTTCATTCAAGTAACTCCTCATTTATCTTCAGTTGGTTGAGTAGACTCCGTTACAGACCCACCGCTTCACAGAAAATTTGGAAGCATAAGGAATCGAGCCCAGGACCACTGTATCTATAGCCAAGCTTTCTAACCACTATACCACAGAAGCTGTACACAATCCTACAAACTTATTCTAGCCAAATACTTGCTATAGTAATATTCGTGTCTTGTTTTAAAACAATTACGATCCCACTGATATTTCTCAGGTTGTATGGACATGACTTTACTTCATGAGAGACCACATTTTTCAACATTACTCAGAGAAGTAACTTAAACGCACATAAATCTAAATTTAAAAGGCTTTCTCCGGTTAATTCTAATAAACACTTTAAGGTTAAGTCAAATTCTTCCCTCGACATAAATCTACAGCAATGCAAGATTAGATGAGGCTGCCAACCAATCGGGCTTGGGATAAAAAGAGCCTATGTACAAACCCAGGGGCTCGAAGATAAAAAAAAAGTGATCTTTATAAAAGGATCATTTAAGGACGTTACCTACTTGTGACGTCACGGCAAGTCAAGATAGGATTCCACACCCTAATTACGTTTTATTCTGCGAGTCTTAAGGATATAACATCGAAACAAAAATAATATTTTTTAAAATAATTATAAAATTATATTTTTGGCTTTGAAGTAGTCTCTTTTGTAATTATTTATAATTGTCGTCAATTCGGGATATTTGGTTTATTCAAGAAAATGGCCTGTGGGAGTCTTCCTGCCTGGATGTTGATTAAAAAAAGTTTGTGTAAATATAATATACGTCTACCTCGAATAGGAAGCGAAAAAAAATGTATATTTGAAAGGCTTACTGGGAATATTTATCAGAGTGAGTTTACTCGTCATATGAAGAGTGGAAGTTTTTGTCAGCAGATAAGTCAAGCAGGCACGCAGGGTGAAGTACTCATTTATTCTCTTTCTCTTTTAATTCTATCTTTTTCTAGACTGGAGCCGTTACTTTTTCGTTTAAGGCCCTTGGTCCTGTCGAGTGCAAGTTTAAAACCTATTTTGTGGAATGGGGGTGGGATGGGGAAAGGCGTGGAATAGCTTCACAGCCAACCAAAGTATCCTTCCGCGCTAACAAGAACAGATGGATCACGGAAACCGTAGATGGTGCTAGCTACCGGACAGGTATTTCGGAAAAATCATACGTTTGGAAATATCAGTGTTTCTCGAGAACGAGTGAATTTTTTAAAATAATATTTTAAACAATACTTCTAATATAATGTATCGATGTTTATTAATTGCCATTTTTTTTATTACTTTCTCTCTATCTTACAGGTAGAGAAAGTATGGTGATCACCAAAAAAATCGAACTCGAGATTTTGATGAATCTTGACGTTTCATGACTCGCTGAATCCGAAAAAGTGGTTTTTGAATTTCCGTCTGTCTGTCTGTCTGTATCTCCAACTAGAGCCTAAACTATTTTACCGATTGAGCTAAAACTTGATAAATAGGGTTTTAATAGGGTTGCCCCGAAGGATTTTTGTAATTGGATATCCACCCCTAAAATTAAGGGTAGTTTACTTAAGGGCAAAAAGAGAAAAGTCGATTTCCTCAAAATCGGCTCTAACGATTTTTACTAAATTTCATTTATAAACATTAATACATATTCCAAACAAAATGGCTTCTCTCATATTTCGGCAAAATGGCTTTAAGGGCTCCGGTCTGATGCGTAAATTAACATTTTTTTTAATATCTCCGAAACTATTTGAGATATGAAATTACTTAGCAATACAAATATGTATATATATTGATAATACAAATATTTTGTTCAAAACTTATTTTTATAAAATCAATAACTTTCAATCTATACGCAATTATAAATATATTTTAACTTTTTGGACAGTTTAAGTATTGCAACCGTAAAAAAAATCTAACCTGAAATGTTGATGGATGTCGACGTCACATGACCCCCCGAACCATAAAAAATAGTCTTTGCAATGCCATCTGTCTGTGTGTCTATTAAAGCTTAAAATTAAGAGTAGTTTTATAAGGGGCGGAAAGAGAAAAAATAGGTTTTCTCAAAATATGCTCCAACAATTTTGATTAAAATTCGTATATAGGCGTTGATTAAGATTATAAATAAACTGGCTATTTTCATTTTCCCATGAAAATTATTTTTAGGGTACTTTACAGAAGCGTTAATTTCCGTATCTCCACAATTATTTGAGATACTAAACAACTTATCATTGCAAAATTGTAGGACTATTAGAAATAAAATCTTTTATTTGACATATATATCTTTATAAAAGCAACAGTTTCTGAGATATTTTCATGTATATTAATAAAATTGTGTGAGCTTTAGTTGTAAACATATACTACTTAAGTCTTAACGCAATAATTCTCCAATGCCATAGAGTAATTAAATATAAGTAAGTATCTAAAAAGGTATGTTATTTTTCCTTAAACCTCTTAGGAGAAATGTTTGTACAGCAATGATCTATCTCCATTTTAGACTCAATTATATTCTATATCATTGTATATTATTGTATTAGTGTTCTTATGTGGAGTGGTGATGATACAATGTACATTATTCCGTTCAGAAATCTTACGAGTCTATAGAAAGAGAGAGAAAGTCTGTGCGGTGCACCGTACCATTTATTTTTTGTCATGAATCTGGCAGTTTTCTATTGAAAAATGTCAATTTTATCTTTATTTGGTCACTGTTATAATTATAGAGGAGGTGTGAGTATAAAAAGTACAAATTAATCAACATGATTCTATTCTTGAACAAACCGTTTCCGAAAATAAAATTGCAAAACAACCAAAATTCTTGGAGATAACAGTTTGTTCCCATGGCTCTGCATTTCTACGCCAAATGGAAAGGCCCAATCGCCTTAATTAGCTGCTCATTTATTATGGTTCTCACGAAACTGAGTTTGACCCCTATTCCAGACCCATTTCTTCACAAATAAATCCGGAAACACCGGGGATCGATCCGGGGACCTACAGTAACCCCATGGCTTCTTTGGTGCTGACTGACAGCTCACAGCTGACAGCTAAAAGCTTTGAAAAGTTACCAGACCAAATTATGTATCCCTACGCTGAACCATATGATCTGCAAAAACATGTGTTTAGCAGCTGTCACTTCTGACGGTCAAAATCTAGGTATATACCTAAATGTTGACTGTCAGAAGTAAGCTGTGAGCTGTCAGTCAGCACCAAAGAAGCCATGTGGCTACTTTATGTATCTGTAGCCAGGAACTCTTGACCACTAGACCACGGAGTAGGTAACTTATAGTAGCGGTTCCCAACCTTTATTCGCTTACGTACCCTTTGGCAGCCCATTTCCATAAATTGTGCTATTATTTTTTTTAGCAAAATGTTTAATTATTACAGTAGTAGTTATTTCTGATTTATTTATTGCAACTGAAAATAAATGGGATTAAAAAACAATGCCATATCAAGCTGAATAAATAGGGAATATAGTTTTACATTCAAAAAGAAAAAGCTACACAAAAAATAACATATTTAATTTATCAATTTATTTATTCATTTATTAATAATTATAAAACTATTTTATGTTTGAAATTTAAATCATTTTAACCCACCCCTCACCATTTCATTGAGTTAATTTTATAACTTTTGACTGATCGTTTGTCTTACACTGCTAGCATATACGCCTATAGCTCTTTCCCTCAATATTCAAATATGTTCGCGTACTCCCAAACGCCCTGGCACGTACCCCACGTTGGGAACAGCTGACTTATAGTATAATACCGATTAAATAGTAAAATGTTTTCAACTATGACCATAAAACATGTTAGCAGTTCTAAGTTCCTTCCCACTACACAACACGCCACTGCTTTTCGTTTCCCTCATGATATGAATCTAACAATTATTACAACCCTGTTTTTAATTATTATTATTATTTTAGAATTATACGCTTATGTACTAACTACTCAAATGATGTTAAGGGTTAGGAAGGTTATCTTTAGATGAAGTGTACCCAAATTTGAATGGTGGGAGGGTGGAGAACCGTTTAGGGAAAACCATCCTCGGTACTCCCGACCGAGATTCGAAACTTGATCTCCCCATCATCGGCAGTCTAGTCTTATACGAGAGTAGCACGTTAGACCATGCCGCCACCGAAGTGGATAAGCCTGTTCTTAGAGAGCGTTTAATAATCCTGATTTATTTGTTTATATTTTTTTTAAATTTACTCTGTTAATACACAATGTACAATAGTATGACCTAGTTTCCAATTAAATGATAAGCACACCGATTAATTAATTAAATAATTAACTCTTTTGTAAGAATTTCTAAAAAATATCCACGCCTGATTGTTATCGGATATAAATCAATCAATCGACGATGAAACGATTTTGTTAATTACTTCTTTAAGTACTCTATGACCCAACGAAGGCGAGTTGATAACTGATACAAAAATTTATCAACAGGGTCAACTTTAAAAATGTATGTTTTTTATCGAAAGGATGTATTTAATTTTTTTTAGAAAACAGCACACTTTTTTTCGCTCTTTTGCCATTGACATGCCTCAATCAAGTGGTACGGGAAAAAATGTAATTATTTAGGTGAAAATATCTCTAATTACCTTATACACAATATATTTATTACATATAAATCTTCATCAAACATCCCATAAAAAATCCCTAGGAATTTAAATAAAAACTCGTATTGATTGCACAAGACTAAATCAAACACGTACTTTAAAAATTGAAACCAAGAAATAGTAATTTAATAAATAATTATTAACAACTAAACTCTTGCATTTTGATAAATATAACAGGATTTATAAAATGGTTCAAAAGTGATAGATCCACAATGATTTGGGGGCAGGGGGAACTATTGGTACCGGGCCCGGAACTTCTAGTGGCCCGGGCTCTAGATCCAGTTTCAAAAGTTAAAAAAAAATTAGAAGATGAAAAAAAAATTCAAAATAATATATGAACTACAAGCAATAAAATGCCTTTCCATACTAAGGAATAGTTCATGCCCAGCCCTCCGGATGGGATTTCCTCAAGATGAACTCACTGGCATTTGTCACAATTATAATTGATTCGAGAGTCTTGTCCTTGATTTCGAAATAATCGGCGATTTCACAGAGACTTATTATTTTTGTACTAAAACTAAATTTGGCACACAAAGAGAATATAAACCCGGGCAGTATATAAAGTTCAATTTAAAGGCAGCGTATAATACGAATGGGCAGTGCTTAAAAAATAATTAAATACATCATGTTGTAAAGGTACAGAATTTTCCCCCTGCATTTGGGAGCCAATTGAAGTGATACTGTTTAATTAGCTGATAATTGCCCCGTGATCGAGCACTAATTAAAGCGGTACGGTATTTTGAGGATATAATTGGTATTTATAGCCCCGTTATCGAGCGCCAATTGAAGAGTTCTTGAATAGTAACACAATTGTAAAGTTTGATACTATTTATTTATTCAATAATCACTATTTGTATTGGTCGGAAAACTGATCATGTCGCGTAGCGTAACAATTTAGAGAGGCGGCTGATAACACGATTGTAGGAATCGTGGACAGGAGTTGCAATACAACTGCATCAAGGACTGGTCTCCTAGTGCCGTTCAATTGCACCATCTTCCGTATATATCGATTGCTCATGGAAGCTTCTAGAAGCTTGTGTGTTGGAAAAAATAAAATTCTAAAAAAAAACCATCTGGATGGAAGTAGAATGTTCGAGAACAGGAAACTGACTCAAATTACCTTTTAAAAATGCATATCGATATTTCGAGAAGAGGAAGTTATTTTTTAAAGACTTTTAAATTGCCATACTGACTCTGCTGGTGCACTCTGACGTCATTGACAGTGGCTCTTGTACCTTCTTAGAATAAGAAGTGCTTTAAGCTCCACGTAATAGATAATATTATTTAAATATAATAAAAGACGTTTGTAAAATTAGGACGAGATTATTGTCAATGCTCTCACATATTCTTTAGGGGCAAATCAGGTACATTACAATGTGCATAACATCAGTGTTCAATTAAGTTGCGTATTAAATTTTGAGCCTTGCTTTTCTTTGGTAAGTGACGACAACAAAGTATTTTTTTAAATGTACAAACCAAAGTTAAGAATTGGTGTGGAAACAGTAATGGAGGAGGGGGGAGGGACTTCCCTTCTGGAAAAAACGCGTTCCCCCTCTGACTGGAATAAATTCTTCCTTTCCCTGGAATAAACATGCCCCCCTTTAGATTTATCTCCCTCCCTTCTGATATTCTCGAACATGAAGCTCAAAGCTGGATATGTATCAAAATCCAAATAATTTCTAGGGCCATCATATTTTCAAAAAAATTGCTGGGAGAAGAGCACTATAAATAGATTATATTATAGGGAGGCAATCATCAAAATCCAGGCCATTTTTATGTACGCTATGTATGTGGGTATATCTACCAAAATTGACAGCTGCAGACCACACGACTTGGCGTATCAATATATTAAAGTAGGTTTAGGTCCTTTAAATAATAGATGTCAGATATTTTTCTTACTACCAGAATCTTACTATTTATAGTCCAATTTTCTTGGAAAGAGTTCTTTAGAAAATACACCTTTTTAAAGGCAAAAATTAATTGCTTTTAATTGTTTTATTAGTGTTATGTTATAGCTATTGATAATAGCTGCATATAATATGGCTTGATGTATGAAAAGTAGATCTAGTTACTTGATTAGCACCAATTTCAGTGACCGCATGGTCTAAGACGTCACTATCGCAATAGACTTGACTGTCGACTACGGGGAAATCAGGTTCGATCCTTGTCAAGTGTACTGAGTATGGTTTTTCATAAATGGTGTCCAAGAAAAAGCTGGTACACTTCCTTTAAATTAAACCCTCCTCATCCCTAACCCATTAGCATAATTAGTACATAGGTATACAACCCAAACGGTTAGTAAGACGCTGTGCTAAAAAAAATATTAGCTGTCAAATAAGGGTACGCCTAGACAAATTGGAGTGTACCTTAAAATACGCCTCAAAATAAAATACTTAATTACTATGATATGTCGGTGGCCCCATGTCATTCGCTCAGAAATATGTGGAGATTACAGTTTTAAAAAATAAATTAATCACGACTCCAAAAACCCATCAACCTCACACCTTAAAAAAAATCGAAACAACGCTCATCTTATCGGATTTGAAGTATGGGTAGCGGAGAGAAGAAGGAAGTATCTTTCATTAAAATCGATTAGTCGATTACACGCATGGCATCCCAAAAGGGAGTCGTTTCGGGGGGTATGTAATTATGCACTGTTAAGTTGGCACGTCTTTCGACTTGGATGGCCTCTCGCTCAAACTTATTCCATTCCGGTCACGTGGGACAGTTGGTAACACCTTCGAGTCGGGTACCACCCTGTACGACCGAAGGCGGATTTCGAGAGGGTAAGGGAGTGCATTTCATAGACGCATGGTTAAGACTGAGGCACCGTCCAATTTTCTTACAAATTACCATCTGGAAAGTTTTTATCTACCATAATCTTACTATACAGGGTGTAACATGTGGGACCCAATTCAGCAGTGGACAAAAGACAAAATAACAGGGGGGAAAAAAAATCATATAAACATGTGTCCAGGTCCGACGCTTTAGTTCAGTCGGTAGTACGTCTCTCTACTGAGCTAAAGGTCCCGGGTCTGTTCTAAATTTAAGTTAGTTTATTAGTGATATTCTGATACAATCAATCGGTTCAGAAAGTGCACGTTAAATACCTCAAATAAAAAACTTTAATGAACAAGTTAATTTGATTGCACTCTATTCAGTGGCAAACGCTGTTCACTCCACTATACGTCTATTATTTTGAATACATAATGTATAACTCGTGGTTTATCTCGAGTTGAAGCTTCGTGAAGGACCATAAATAGTTTATAAATTGATCCGGTGGGTGGAGAGAAATCACGTAATTTTTTAAAAATAAAATATGCTTCATTATATACACAAATTACTTTTGTTTTAATTATTAGTTTTACAGAGAATTTAATCTCCTCACCACGTATGTGATTCATTAAATGATATCTTGATTTAATCATTAAATCCTAAGCTGGCTGATCTACTGCTAACTATAAGGAGCTATTACGTAACCAATTAAATATATTTGGTGTATTTAAAAATTGTTGATAAAATATTTCAATGAATATTTTACTATTTATTTATAAAATATATATTTCTTTGAACTAACTTGTAACCAGGGCTTGGACTTTCATAAGTTAAAAATGGTCAAAGAAATGACCTAAAAATGGCACTAAAAATAAAAAATTAAAAATTTCAAATTGTAATAAATACATACGACTAAATAAAAATGATATGCACTCTATTAATGTAAAATAAAATAAAGGCATGTATATGCAATAAAAACCCCTTACTTGCTCTACAAATACGCGTGCGCAGCATGTGTGCCGTGGGTGCTGAGGCACCCACAACTAGCCATCGAAACGACAGGAAAGGTTGGAGTGACAAAATAATGCAGTACATATTTTTTTTAGAAACCCCGTCAATTGATATTCAAAAGGTATTGATTGGTTAATGTAGGCTTAAGAGGTCACCACAACACCTCATGGTCTCATTCATCGAACAAAGGCTGGTTGTGGTTACAAACTTCAATAACATTACTGATGAGTTTAAAAAATATAGTACCCTTTAGCCAGCAGATGGCTTTGTAAGTAATTGATAATGTATTATTTTCAAAGAATAGTATTGTAAAATAAAACATTGATTCTTTCTAGTTTTTAATTTATTATAAATGATTTTAAAAACCAAGTTGGTGGATTATGGGGCATGCAGTGTTCCCGCCCTCTTCATCATCCAACTGGCACCCCCATCAGCAGCATCCTGCGCACGACTACGATTCAATATGAATGCCGAAAAAAGACTCGAAATATTAGACCTAAATAAACAAAGAAACTGTAATAAAAAAAATCAAAATGGCAAAAAAAACAACTTTGACTCCACTCTTTACCTCCCCTATACCCCTCCCCCCTTCCTCAGTCAATTTAATATGTTTTACACTACTGGACGTAGGATTGAGGAAGGCCGGTTTGAGAGTAAATGTATTCACCTTTGCGTGGAAAAAGAAGTGAGAGAGAGCAAAGGACAGAAGGATAACAATAAAAATAAATAGAGAGATATAAAGAGAATGGAAACATCCAGGGAAAAATCATCCTCAGTTCACCCGACCTGGATTTAAACTCTCTACCTCCACGTCAACGACAAACCAGACAAGATGAGACTGACGTCTACGTAGGTGAGATATAAATATTATAATACCATTTTACGCACTAATTAAAAAAAATACACGAGGTATTTATTTAAACGTATTAAACAGTTTAAAATAGTGTTTTATCAATCGTTCATAATCTGTTTATGTTCATATGTGACCGAACATGAAAATATGTGCTAAAAAATTAGTCATTTTGGACTAGAAAATATTTAATGTGGTGGGTCAGATTTAACTTAATATTTCCTACTTGCTACAGAATATGGACTGCTCTAGCTGACCCACCACTTTTTTTTTTTGCAGCGCTTCTTACTACCCTCTAGTGTTATGCACTTGTTTACTAATATTGCTAATGATTTTGTGATTCGGAAGGTTATATTTAGTGGAAGTGTACCCACATTTGAATGTATAGAGAGAGTGTAAGACCATTTAGGAAAAACCACACTCAGTACATTCGACCTAGATTCGAACCTTGATCTCCCCGCCATCAACAGTCTAGTCTAATGCTTCGGTAGCGCCTTAGATCATGTGGCCACCAACCCGCTCTATAAAAGACCTAATTTCATAGACCTAATAGTAGTGGTTGAATTGAGAGTTCTGGCGCACTTTCTCCCATAAGGTTTAACATTGATCCTCACCGCACCTCATGAAGTGATCCTCACCGCACCTCGTGAAGTGATCCTCACCGCACCCCGTGTAAGGAAGAGTACTTTCTCCTGGATCACTTTCTCCT
>CABEEJ010003476.1:45551-81950 GCA_901482245.1 Timema douglasi | reverse complement strand
TCTGTTACTCTCTACTGGTGTAGGTAATGTCCCCAAACCCTCTCTTACTCTCTACTGGTGTAGGTAATGTCCCCAAACCCTCTCTTCATCTATATTTTGGAACATTTCCTATAAATACTATCTTTACTATCCCAACCACACTTGACTAAATAATATGATATGTGTGCGTATGATCCAAATGCTTCCTCACAGAAGTTGGTCTCGCTGTATCACTGGACTAGAAAGACGCTCATCATTTTGAGTTATCTAACTCTCTCTTGCAGTAACACTATTGCCAACATAAACACGCTACCCCTGAACAGGTGGACACGAGGATTAGATGTCTGGCTCATCAGTGATGAGGAGATAAGAGTTTAGAATCATGGCTTGGCGTAACGAGGGTGGTTTTAACTCACTCTTTTCACACTAATGGCGGTGCTTATCTGTGATTATTTCATTAAAGAAGTGTTTTCCATTGTAAAACTAGTGTTTCTATCCTCAGCTAACCGCAAATTGACACATGTAGGCCTACATTTATGTATATTTGTACCTGCTTTCAGTTTGTTTGCAGCTGTAGGTTGCCTAATGGTGCTCCTTTGGAGACCTCTACCGACATCTTGTGTGGTTTGTAGGCAGGGAATTGACAGGCAGAGTTTCAAACATTCTAAAAGAGCTACTTACTTCTAGGTATAGGAACACAGCTAACACGGTGTACACAGGAATGAGAGGGCAGGAGAAAGAAATGGAGTTTCTTTAGCCCCGTGTTGATCAAAAAGCCAGCATGACAACAGAGGGTGGCTTCTACGAAATATCATGGGTACAGTCACATTTTATAGGTTATAGACCCACTTTCCAAGTATCAGGATTGAAGTGAGAAGTTACTAACTACTTTTTGTTTGTATGACACATCCCGGAAAATATATTAATTCAATAAATACATTATTAATAAAATTACTTAGCTTTACTTACTTTTGGTCAAATATCAAAAACTTGTACATAATTATTGTTAACCACATGGGTCGGTTTTGATTGCCAGCGTTATAGATAGTAACTACCCTGTCCTGTGTGTGTGTGTGTCTCGATTGTTACTGTCGAAACCCACAAGGTGTTGGAATTATTCGGTTGAAATTGAATTGAAAAAAGTGTCCATTTTGGGAAGTCGTGGTTAAAGATAAACTATGAAATATGTTTATTTCTTTTAACAATTATTAGTATTGCGCAAAAAAATTAGCTTACACAATATTACCTAGGTCTTAGGACACTTTTATTTACTTAGGCTACAAATTTAATGAACGCCACCTATCCCTATCTTGAGCTAGTTCTATCCAGTCCACCTCATTACACCTTATCCATATCCCGAGCTAGTTATATCCAGTCCACCTCATTACACTCTATCCCTATCTTGAGTAGTTATATCCAGTCCACCTCATTACACCCTATCCCTATCTTGAGCTAGTTCTATCCAGTCCACCTCATTACACCCTACCTTTTTCAGGTCCATTCTACTATTAGGGGGTCGTCCATAAACCACGTAACCCCCATATTTACCTTTTTTTAGCCCCCTACCCCCCTCGTTACCCCATGTAACGCAATGTAGACATTTATTTTAGCCCAAGCTGTGTTACGTAACTTTTCTCACTTAGAATGAATGCCATTATTTCACAGGGAAGTTTTGTGATAATAAAGGAAGGATTCAGAAATCCATTTTAAATCGTGAATATAAATTATTTCCGAGAGTGTTATTATTTATGAATAGCTACACATACAAACAGATCTCTAATTCCTCGGGTTCATGATTAAAAACCTCTGCTATATTTGTGCTATGGATGTCAGGTTTGCAGCCTGGAGCAAAAGCAAGATGGCGCGGCACTACTATGAGCTGAGGATGACCCTTCCTATAGTGTCACTACATGATGACGTTAAAGTGCTCACATAAGATGCTTGACGCTGGGGGAGGACATCTTTCTTAATATTGTGTACTTTTTTTATAGTCATATTAATTATTATTGGATTAATCTACAACGTTACTTTAATTAACTTATCAATACCTAGACTCGTGTATCGTTCCAACATCGATCCTGGATCCTGATTTCACTCTTGAAAAAGACTAGATGGCCAATGAAGCAGAGATCGGGGTTCGAATGCCTGTCGGGTGTACTCAGAGGGGCCTTTCCTAAATAGTTGTATACTCTCTCCACGTTAATGAGGGTATTCTACCTCTAAAATTCTACCTTCCTCATTTCTACACCATTAGAAAAATATTATAAAAATTAACTAGAATAACTACAATTTCACTATACCACCCTGTAAAATGTATACTAAAAGGTCGAATTTTAAAGAAAATATACCAGTATTTTCATGGAAGGAGAGTGGGGAACCATTAAGGAATAGCAACCCTGAGTAGACCTGACTGGTATTCGAACCCCATCTCCCCAACATCGTCTTGTCTATTGAGAGAAAGACAATCTAGACAATGCGGCCACCGTAGTGTATATATAATAGTTGCATGTATATACATATACACTAATTTATCAGAAGGGAAAAGGTATAGGCTTAGTTCACCTACCTTTTGAAAATAATTAATGATATTTGAAGCTTTACTTTTCCCAACGTGCTGCTGGTACGAAGAAATAACACTGTTGATTGACTCCTCAAACTTGCCTTGAGATAAATACTGTATTGTTACGTTTTACATTTCACTACATCTCTTTGACACTCTTCCGCGGTTTTTTTTTCCTTCTGGATATCGTTTGTTATACGCAAGCAATGACCAAGTCTCCTCTTTCTGAAGAAATTATCTTTGTTTTTGTACAAACACTATGACTATTCACGACTTATGTAAAGAAGACGCAGTAGAACTCTACATTATACCCAAACTCAACTATTCTTATAAACAAGGCCGCCTCGACTGACAGCTGTTATCCAGCTAAAAGCACGTGAGGGGGTCAGTACATGGACAAATCTTAACAAGTGCCGTGAGTATAACCATGTCACTATCATGCTCGTGAAAATATGTGTTTTCGAATGTGCTCGGCGTTATAGTCTCGGGCAGACAACGCCACCTAAGCGCATCCCAAATATTGACAAACAAACAGTAAGTGCTAACGTTGCACTTTCAACGCCACAGATATCCCAGAGTTATCTATAAGAATGTTTATCACAGGTGAAAACATGAACAATAATATTTAAAATTTGAGTTTAGGACCTGTACTACGTAACACTGTTATGCACCCCACCCTCCTCCATGTAATCGCGCGCAGACATTAGAGCTCCCCCCCTCACCCCTCAAATCGTCACGTGGTTTATGGAGGACCCCAAGCCTCCCGTCTAGGAGCCTTACGCAAGAACTTGAATAAAGAGACGTTGAGTGGACATTAGCGTGGGTTTACTTGCGTCATAGTTGGTTAAAAGTCGGAGCGGGACCATCCACACTATCGGTCCACCAAGCACTCATACCGCCCTAGGTCTCCCCAACGGCGTCTTCCCATCGGGGCTGCCAGTACCTGAACAAGGTTCTTGATTCTTCCATTAACGCTGCATGTCCTGTCCACTGTAATCTGCGAGATTTTATCATCTTAACACAGTCTTGTGATGAGTACAGGGTATGTAACACATCACTATGTAACCTCTATACTTCCCATTAGCCTCATCCCTTTTTGAATCAAATATCTTCCTAAGCACCTTGTTTGCGGATACTGTACATTTGTTTTGGTCATGTAAGGTACGAGACCACGTGTCACACACATAGAGAACCGGTATTGTAACTATTGTTTTGTATATTCTCGGTTTGACATTCCTTGACAGCAGGCGGGATGTCAACAACTTACTGACAGGGTATTTACCGACATTGTTTTGTTCTTGAATATTGAATCTCACTAACCCTGTCAGCTGAAGACTAGCCAGGCGGTTGTGGAAAATATATTACTTTAATACACTCATGATGTGTTGATGTATTGTTTAATGCGGGCGAAGCCGCGGGCTAATGCTAGTTATATTAAAAATAACTGTCTTTAGTAATGTTTCAACTATGTAGGTCTATAAAAAGTGAAAGCCGTGAGCCTACTATACATATGATGGTGGGTCAAGTTTATTTGTCCATGAGATTAGCCTGGTTGGGCTCCATACAGTAGACAGTAGACAGTAGACAGTAGAACGTAGACAGTAGAGTTAGCTCAGTGTGCTCAGCCGGGACAGAATGTCGAGAGAAGGTTTGGTTCCCGGTTCGATCAGTTGGGGGTTGTTTAAAACAGCTTTATAAATTAGGTTTTCCTATTCTCCTCCCATGCGAATTCTAAGCTCGCCTTGATAATCTTGTCTCCCTGTGATAGGCCAAGCACACGCACCATCTTTAATAAAAAAAACAAAGGAGTATATTATTATTAACACCGCGTCTTACTACCCCGTTCGGGTTATACGCACTTACGCTAATGTGTAATGGTAGGGTGATTGTGAGATGAAATGGAGGACCTACAGTNGCTAATGTGTAATGGTAGGGTGATTGTGAGATGAAATGGAGGACCTACAGTTTAACGTGTGATCCGAACCACGGTGGAGGCCTGGCATTCCCCACATTCACAAGATGTCTTGTCAGAGGGGAAGGAAGGGTTTGGTAATCAGATAAATCTGTGCCGGGACCGAGGATTGAACCCCGGACGCCAGCGCAGAAATCTGACACCTTACCCCCAGACCGCCAGGTCACCCAAAGGAGTATAAAGGTATGGTCGGATTAGGTCAGTTCAAAACATCACTTAAATATACTTTCATGTATTCACACGGCAAGCTATTGGCTTTATGTAAATAGGCTATAATAAATAATTTGTAAAGGTTAGATATTCAATATTCATTATTCAGTTTGATGTGAAAGGTTTTTGTGAAGATCTAACTATATTGTAATTGTATTAAATAAAGTTATGTTTTCTAGGTAGCGATGGAATACATTTTAACATTTTGCATAATAAGAGATGAAACAAGCTAGTAAAAATATAGTTAGTATGTAGTTTCTACCAAAAATACTGAAAATATTAATAAAAAGATTGGTCTCATAGCTTCGTCCAATAATAAACACGATCTCCCGATTAAAGCCCAATAATATGGCAACAGCGGACAGTCCGCTCGAGGGGAGGGACTGGTTTAGCCCCCCTTTCGCCACGCCCCTTGACCAGACCATTTATCTATATTTCTTTTCCTTTTTCAACCTTTTCATCATCAGAGCTGGTCTCCTACTTGGATGTTCTAGCGGAACGGCTCTACAAGGGGTATTGTCAGTTAGGTCAACATGGGCTCATGTAACACTGGCCTACGTTAGGTCAACAAGGGTTCATGTAACACTGGCCTACGTTAGGACAACAAGGGCTCATGTAGCACTGGCCTACGTTAGGATAACAAGGGCTCATGTAGCACTGGCCTACGTTAGGATAACAAGGGCTCATGTAACACTGGCCTACGTTAGGACAACAAGGGCTCATGTAACACTGGCCTAAGTTAGGACAACAAGGGCTAATGTAACACTGGCCTGCGTTAGGACAACAAGGGCTAATGTAAAGTTCGTTCACGGTAGGAGTTTACCTGGGAAAGGACTTTTTTCTCCTACCAGAAATCTATTATATAGTAGGATATTGGTAAGAAAAAAGACCTTTCAGAGGTAAACTCCTCCCGTGAATGAAGTATAACACTGACCTACGTTATGACAACAAGGGCTCATGTAACACTGGCCTAAGTTAGGACAACAAGGGCTCATGTAACACTGGCCTACGTTAGGACAACAAGGGGTCATGTAACACTGGCCTACGTTAGGACAACAAGGGCTCATGCTACACTGGCCTACGTTAGGTCAACAAGGGCTCATGTAACACTGGGCTACGTTATGACAACAAGGGCTCATATAACATCTGGCCTACGTTAGGTCAACAATGGCTCATATAACACTGGCCTACGTTAGGGCAACAAGGGCTCATGTAACACTGGCCTACGTTAGGTCAACAAGGGCTCATGTAACACTGGCCTACGTTAGGACAACAAGGGCTCATGTTACACTGGCCTACGTTAGGACAACAAGGGCTCATGTAACACTGGCCTACGTTAGGTCAACAAGGGCTCATGTAACACTGGGCTACGTTATGACAACAAGGGCTCATGTAACACTTCCTACGTTAGGACAACAAGGGCTCATGTAACACTGGCCTACATTATGACAACAAGGGCTCATGTAACACTTCCTACGTTAGGACAACAAGGGCTCATGTAACACTGGCCTACGTTAGGTCAACAATGGCTCATATAACACTGGCCTACGTTAGGGCAATCAAGGGCTCATGTAACACTGGCCTACGTTAGAACAACAAGGGCTCATGTTACAACTGGCCTACGTTAGGACAACAAGGGCTCATGTTACAACTGGCCTACGTTAGGACAACAAGGGCTCATGTTACACTGGCCTACGTTAGAACAACAAGGGCTCATGTTACACTGGCCTACGTTAGGACAACAAGGGCTCATGTAACACTGGCCTACGTTAGGACAACAAGGGCTCATGTAACACTGGCCTACGTTAGGACAACAAGGGCTCATGTTACACTGGCCTACGTTAGATCAACAAGGGCTCATGTAACACTGGCCTACGTTAGAACAACAAGGGCTCATGTTACAACTGGCCTACGTTAGGACAACAAGGGCTCATGTAACACTGGCCTACGTTAGAACAACAAGGGCTCATGTTACACTGGCCTACGTTAGGACAACACGCGTTCAAAAAAGGAAATACGTTTTTTAGCGGATTTACTAAAGGTTTTTTAAACGATAAAAAATAACAATGTAGGGAAGTCTAATATTTGAAGATAACGTTGATAATTTGTTCGTGCACACAATATTAATATTGTTTTACCTAAGCATAGAAATGTTTGTAATTATTCTGTGATTTTAGCTGCCTTAAAAACTGTGTACTACGCCGGACACTAAGAATGAAGATAGAATTATCTCGAAATTAATTATGGCAAATAAGCATAGTCTCTTCCATCACCTGTAACTAATAAAAAAACAAGACAAGTACCTTTGATTATTAGGTTTCAATCTAATACGTTATCACCCAATATTTCGTTGTAATGTTACCAGTATTTATGACAGGTCTATTATAGTAACCAAAAAAGCCAAACATAGCCTTCAATTGAAAAGTATAGTTCTGTCATTTATTACATAAGTGTGTATAGAGTGAGAGTGAACTAGATTAATTATATTTTTATTAAATGAATTATAAAATTGAATAGTGTTAGGCTATTACAGCTATTACTGGCCACGGCTGAGAACGGTTTTGGGCAGATTAATACCGGCCGTGTCCAAGGTTATACCTTGTAGTTACTGAATAATAATTGAGAACACCAGTTAACTGAAAACTGCCCCGTCTCAAACTAAAGGAACACCAGGGTCTATGACTATAGTCGCTAGACTCTCTGTTAGAAACATACATTCCCTTGAGATAGCCTGCTGAAATTGTCGCATGTAGGCCTATCATACTTTGCCACTGCTATAGTTTCATTACATAACCTTGTTTAGTATTAAAGTAACCAAGGAATATTATTATTATTATTAGCACCGCGTCTTACTACCCGTTCGGGTTATACGCACTTACGCTAATGTGTAATGGTAGGGTGATTGTGAGATGAAATGGAGGACCTACAGTTTAACGTGGAATCCGAACCACGGTGGAGGCCTGGCATTCCCCACATTCACAAGATGTCTTGTCAGAGGTGAAGGAAGGGTTTGGTAATCAGATAAATATGTGCCGGGACCAAGGATTGAACCCCGGCCGCCAGCACAGAAGTCTGACACCTTACCCCTCCCTAGACCGCCAGGTCAGCATTTAGCCATTAAACCTCTCCCCGTCAGCCACATTTTCATAGACGTCTTGAAAGCTGGTATGGTAAAACCCGTTATAATAATCATCATACAATACTATTGATTATACCTCCCAAGTTCCAACACATAATAAATATGAAAAACTAAATTATGTTGCAAAAAAATGAAATTATTATTATTAGTAGATACAAAAATCCACATTAGAATAATTGATACCGATACTGTTATAGATACTTTTCTTTCAATACTAGTATGGTATCAATATTTTTTTCTTTTAATGATTATAGTAACATACTTGTGTTGGGATGCCACATCCGTGGTTCGGAGCCATGTTTGACGCAGTCCATATCCACTGATAGCGGTTGCACTATCCACTGTCATTCTCATGCCATGATGCTGCTAACCTTTTGTTCCTTGTTCATCAGACATATCTGGGAGATTTCTAGAAGGTTATCTTAATTAAAGTTGGCCCACTTTATCTCTTGTATGATCCGTTATGATTTGTACTTCTCGGCGAGCCAAATGCTCACATTTACAAAAATCAGGGATTATGATTATCAAGTTTCCTGACAAAGTGAAGTTATTAAATAAAGTTTATCACGGATTCTTTGGCTCAGGTGATGATGGACCAAATACAGAAACGAAGGCAAAGATCAGCCCGAGAGTGTGCTATACTTTTCTACCGGGTATACAAAGGAATTATTTAAACCAGGTTGATAAAATAATTAGAATAACAAAAATAGATGTATTATAACAGAAAAATAAAAGATATGTTTGATTACAATATATGTACAAGAACATAAGCTAGAAGTTCCATATTAATACTGTCTTGTTGCGACACGGGCAAGATCAAATGCAGTGGCTTGAAGAGCAATGTTCAGTAACAAAACAGTTGGACTGACGTCAGGCTACGGTCAGGGGATTCTAAAAGATAAACAGTGAGGTAATTATAAACAAACGTTAACTGGAAATATATACATATTGTAGTATTAACACATTTATAATTTAAACTAGCTTTACTTGATTCAACACATTGAACACAATAACCCAACTGGCTCCTAAACAAAGGATAGACAACCTGGTTGTAGCCATAAAAACAAGTGTGTTATTCTAAGGACTCACAAGGGAAATATAGTGCTCGCTGAGAATAGCAACCATTTGGACTAAGTTCTATTACATCTGGAGCTCAAGACTCCGGTATCGAAACTATATCATGGATATAGGAAAAACATGGTCTCTTGGACCAATATAACAAGTCTGAGGGACTTAAGTAGCATTAGAGTTACTGTGGCTACATCAACAGAGTTGTAATAATACAAAACCAAAATATAGTCATTCTGACTGAAACAAGAAATATTATTCCTGAATGTATTGGCTTTAATTATATTCTTTGGATTCCACTATTGTAAGTTTAGTATTTTTAAGCAGGTTTGTATTATTAAAATGACTGGTAGTATTCTCTATTGAGAGCACGTGGATCATATCCGAGTCCATCCAGTCGTTAACAGTAGGTTTTGAAGGATATTATTATTAAATATCTCAAATCTAATCCTCTTCTTTGGATCCTGCCGATATAATTATTATAACTTCGTATTTCTCGTAGCCTAATTGTGTAGGTGTCAACTTTACATGATTGACACGCTACAAGAGGATGTTTCCTTCTCACTAAAACAGCTTCTTTCTGTCCCACACGCCTTCATTTTAAAGATGTTTTTTAATATAGTAGTAATTGATTTGTTTAAAAGGATAGTGTATGTGAATGTATGCTCAAATTAAACATAATAACAATGTTGAACACTAATAATTGTGTAATTTTTTTTTTGACAGAGAAAACTTTTTTATTTATTAATATGAATACAAAACAACCAAAATAACAATAAAAACAGGTCACACTGTATTACAATAAAATTTGCAAATTCTATTTGTAATTGACAGTGGGATTTCTATTGTAGTTGCTTTTTGCTTTTGATGTGCAAATAACGAGCCGATGAATTGAAATGATTAACTAAAACAAGATTTTAACCAGATTTTCTAATTTTAGAGCACAAATGTTCGTTTTTGTACACATGTGAGCACAAACAAAGCAAAAAATAGGCCTAATGGCAAAAACAGAATTTTGTTACATTGATATCTCAAAATGTGGCGGGCCAGTTTGAACACAATTTTTCTACATGTTGTGTTATAGGGAAGTCTCAACTTAGCCCGACACATTAAATGTGTGCCTAAATTTAGAGCACAAATATTAATTTTCGGGCACATATGAGCACAAACAAAGCTTAAACGAATGGGGAAAACAGAATTTTGTTACAATGATATTTAAAAATGTGGCGGGCCAGCTTGAGCTCAATTTTTCTACAGGTTATGATATAGGGAATGCTCAAGTTAGCCCGCCACATTAAATGTTCTCTAGATTTTCTAATTTTAAAGCACAAATGTTCATTTTCGGGCACATATGAGCACAAACGGAGCACAATGGAGTGACATAAATAAATTGTTGTTATGTTGTGTTTTTCAATATGTGGCGGGCTAGCTTGAGCTCAAGTTGGCCCGCCACATTAAATATTTTCTAAATGGGCTAGTTTCACAGCACAAATGTTCATGTTCGGGCACATATATGCACAAATCAAGCACAAATAATTAGACAAACTTGAGTCACGCCAGTTATCCAGTATTTGGGTTTTCCATCGAAACATAAGCAAGATATGAATCTAAAAATATATGTACTTTTCCTTCTTAATGTGTTTTGTATTTAGTACTGCTCTGTCAGAAAACATTAGATTACAATCATTGTTTCATGCCCGGCCGTACTAATAATTACAAGAGAAAATTAATGCTTTAAGTAAATTCAAATAATGGATATGTGAATATGTGGATTACCCTTTCTGAGTTACTATTTTTATATAATAATTCTAGAAATGATATATAACGCACGATAAGAGTAAAAACAGTAAAAAATGCCATAAATTATAAAAACCTGTAATGATATTGGTTTGAATTAACTCTAAATTATATAAAAAGTCATGGATGAGGGTTATTTTTATTTAAAGTAATATATGTAGAGTATCCTTTTAAGATTAATCCATGAAGAAACACGCGCTTCTCAGAAACAATGTGAAAAGGATTTCACCACTAAAATATATTTTTTATACTATCTTTCCTGTTAAAAGAATAACTGCGTCAATTCCTGTTAAGAGAAACAACTTCGCAGTAGGGCCTATTTAGCAGAAGATGCATATTCCCTATACCAATAAGAAGCTAGCCTTCACAACACCTGTCGCCAGGACTCTTTCTATTAGTTGGTTTCTACACTGTTGACGAGGGGAGAAAGATGCAAGGGGTATGTCATATATAAACCATTGTGCGTATGTTTACGGCATCTCCGGGATCCAAACATCTACACAGAGATCCCCCTCACGCACAAGTCAGTCAGAGTCACACACTGGCAGTCACAGTCTAAAATAACTTACATTAATATCACAAGTGTGCAGTTATATAAAACATTTAATTGGAATATGTATAAGTAATTAACAGATGTCATTTAAATAAACCGTGTGTGAATAAAAAACCATCAACAGTTTTATTTCTTACAGTTATTAATTATACCGTTATAATTAGTGCTCGACCACGGAACTATAGACAGCTGGTTAAACGGTATATTTTCCGTACAGTGATGATAGGCGCTCGACCACGGAGCTATAGACAACCTGTACATCATCACAGCATTATTATATCAGGGAATTAATCCGTAGTGTTACAATCGACGCCCAAAGCGCGGCTCCATTAATCAATAGTGTTACAAACCCTTAAAGATAAAAAAATATCCACAATAAAAGTGATGTTTTCGATATCAGAGTGTCATAAAATGTGTTTCTATACAAGTTAGCTTTGCGATTGACTTCACAGAACAAAAACGCAATGTAATCAACTTCCGGGCCCTGCACATTAAATTATAAATTTCAATTTCCATTTCCATTTCCATTACATTACATTAAATATAGTTTTTACCCAACATACACTTATATAAGTTAAATGGACCAACAGGAAATTAGTGTTTACACTAGTTAAAATAAATTGCAGCACCACCTTAATATACGATAGCTATTTTAATATCAAAATATGTTTCCAGACCACTACCAGGAAATGTTACGGTGTTGCCAAGTTTATTCTCTTTCCTCTCTGTCTTATTACTCGTATGGTCCATCCACATTCTCAGACTAATATACAGGGAGGTATAGTTTAGATCAAGTGTAGCCACATTTGTGTGGAGAAGAATGGTGAATCATCATTCTGAGTACACCCAGCCAGGACTGTACTGAGACCTCTGAGTACACCCAGCCAGGACTGTACTTGAGACCTCTGAGTACACCAGGCCAGGACTGTACTGAGACCTCTGAGTACACCCAGCCAGGACTGTACTGAGACCTCTGAGTACACACCCAGCCAGGACTGTACTGAGACCTCTGAGTATACACCCAGCCAGGACTGTACTGAGACCTCTGAGCCACTAGCAAGCTAGACAAGACGAGCCTGAGACCTCTGAGCCACTAGCAAGCTAGACAAGACGAGACTGATGTATTGGTTCGACTGATAATTGGTGCATAGTGCGGATCCATCATAACACTGAGAAAGTACAACCTTTTATGATCACAAAAATGGAGGTCAATAAATATTTTAAATAAATTTAAAATCTTCTTATAATAATTAAAACAGATGATTAAAGTCATTTTAACACAAAAAATAATCTCATGTATATCTTTAATACGTTACGTGATAGTTCCTTAACCTAGTCACCAACAGATGTTAAAATTTATACTAAATTTGGTAATGGAGGTCATCTGAAACGTGTTTCTAAAAATTAAAGTTGAAAAAAAAATGTTCGAGACCGGTTAATGGTGGCTTTTTCAAGTAAAACCGAAAATAAGTGTTTTTTTTAAAAAGAAAAACTTTTTGTTCTCTCGCCGATTTCAATTTGCCGTAAACAACAGGTGAGGTTTTTGTGATGTGGGCGGTTTCTCTAGAATATAACTAGCCGGCTCGAAACAGCCTCGACATCTCGAGGTCCGGTCTTGGGGTGTGGGGGGTTCTAGAACAGCATACCACCCCTCCACTCTCAATTAATCATCAAAGAGAGCATCAATGTGTACATATTATAACATACGTTTATTGCCCTTTCTAGGGAACGAACCAGAACCCCTCAGTTCGGTAAATAAACAAAGGTCTACTATCAACTGAATCAAGGGGTAGGGCGACATATTTTCCACCAAGGAAAACAAAACAATGAAGTTATGTCGGCACAATTAAGCGAATGTCATTTAGATTTTTGGATATCTGAATATTTAAAGTTTGGCTTTATAGATTTGGTTCAAATTGCTATCTGTTAATTTGCTTGTATTATAAATATTTATATATGTATGTATATAATTTAGTTCTAAAATAATATATGTATATATATTTTTTTCTAAAAAATTATAATGATAACTAATGATTGATTTTGGTAGCTCTAACGATTTGGTTCAAAACTGGTAGCCAGAAACTCTTTTAAACAGTCACATACTATATATCTTTATTTATCTCAAATAAATTAATCTAAGGGTTGTTTACTTACGAAAATTTTATAAAAAACTTGAAATTTTTAAATTGACTTAGAAAATATAATTCAAAATGGGAATCTAGGAATAAGTTTTCTTTATAAATAAGAATACTTTTTTTTTTATAAATAATTTTAGGGTAACTTAAAAATGATTAATTTTTGAACATTTGAATTTTGAAAGTTGATTTAAGAGTTAAATATAAAGAGTTATTATTAGGATTGACAAGATGATGTGGATTTTTTTATGAGGAAAACATACCTAAAGATTGTTTGCTCAAAATCTAATTTTGAAAAACATCCTCAAACCTATATACAATATGAGAAAATTTGTGAGAGTATAGGCTTATTGTAAAATGTATTCAAAGTAATAATTCTTTTGAGGGTGGTTTACTTGTAACTGGTTATTTACATATTTGAAGTATTTTCAAAATGCCTTTACTTGGTACAAAATAATACATACATACAAATATATATATATATATATACATACATACATATATACTTACATACATACTTACATACATACATACATACAAATATATATACATACAAATATATATACACACATACATACATACATACATACATACAAATATATATATATATACATACATACATATATACTTACATACATACTTACATACATACATACAAATATATATACATACAAATATATATACATACAAATATATATACACACATACATACATACAAATACATACATACATACATAAATACAAATACATACATACATACATAAATACAAATACATACATACATACATACATACATACATACATACATACATACATACATACATACATACATACATACATATAAATACATATATATACATAAATACAAATCTATACATACATATGCATACATACATACAAATACATACATACATACATACATACATACATACACACCTACACATACACACATACACACATACACATAAACATAAATACATACATTCATACATACATATACACATACACACACCATTCCTTTGCGGGATAGGCAAGAAACTGTATAAATACCTAGCTCAAAAAACAAATCTGTACTTAATCCATCCTCATTAACTTTCTCCACACTTCTTTATCCTTGCATACTCCCTTCCTTTCAACATAACCCATACACCAAGTCATACATGCTCTTTTATTCTTAAAGCTCTTAATGTTCACATTCGTATACGACATTTAGCCACGTCTTAAATGGTATTCCGCTTCCATTTGATTCAAACACTCTACCTTCATACATTTGCTTCGTCACTCGATCCACACTCATACTTTCATCATGCTCAAACTAACATAGGACGCTTCTTTCACATTTATATATTGTAATCCCTTTCAACCCGCATTCCTTTAGTACCCATTAATTACTTACTCTGTCCATACGAGCTTTTCCACATACTTTGTGTAACCCCCCCTCCCCCCCATCATCACTAAGAAATAACTGTCAGGGATGGTAACAAGAGAGTTATTTTAATCAAGTAACCAACATATACAGCTCGATGAGACGCGTGAGACAGCTCCAAGTGTTAGGCGCTCAAAATCAATTCGATATGAGCATGCCTCAATTGTCACACACATGTTTTATGAAACATATTAAGTAATTAAAGTCAAAAATTGCATTATAAAGTTTAAGAGAAGTAATGAAAAGTAAGTTCCAACGAGATAAGTTCGCAGGACTGTCTCGCACCAGTATAAACTACAGATAATCAACATATGATACTCGCAAGACACCTACTCTCGCCCATAAATGGCCGCTCAAAGCACATGATATAATGTATTTTAAATTGAACTTCATAACAATCTCTGTTTGATATCCTTAGCATAATTGTGATTTATAGGTAGATAAAAAAATCCTAAGCATTAATAGCTAATCAGGGATACAATCTTATGAGTGCAAAATGATTATCTAATGGCGCTTAACAGCAGCTCTCATTTAGATGGAACAATAACAATATAGCTACATTAAATAATCGTCCTCCCAAATAAACAGGACTATATTTGAAATCATCTGCCAAAACATCACACTTTGATTTTGATAACGACGCTGCCAAATGGCTTGCTCACACATTTAATTATAAAAGCGAAGTCTACAGTACAATCTTGCCGACTTACGGCTACATATTTAACTAACAAACTTTAACTAAACTTTAAGCATTAATAAACAATATTAAAGAATCTCCCAATAAACAGCAAGATGATTTTAATCCTAAGAAATATTAAAATAAGTAGATCCGACGAACGACGCTAACGGTTAATAACCGTCCCAAATGTCCGCTACTCAAATGATAAAAAAACATCCGCTAGGTGGACCAGTTAAAAGTAAAAAAAAACACAGACCAATTGTCCCCCAAAGAGATCATTATGCAAACATACGGTTTGAAATAACCTTGCAAATAATAAAGATATTTCCATGGCTTTTGGAGCCAAAATATACGAAGTCCATCAGTTGTGAACTCCATGTTAATAAACCAATAAGTTTAAATTTTATAAGTTCTGAAACAATAATTTTGAATAAGTTAAAAATAGTTTAGGCCCAAAGAGGGAATTTAGAATACTATAACATTAATCAGCTTATGACAACGTCACTCACCTTGAAACCAGTATGTAATATGTGACTACATCACAGACGCCTACCATTATATATCTTATGAATCTACCACGTGTTCTCAAGGCGCGGGAACAATAGGAGAGATAGAGGGGTAAAGGGTAGCATGCGTCTAGAGCATATTAGGAGATACCACGCCTCTTCAGGTACGTGTGGAAAGAACCGTTCTATGAGTTTGCCGAACACAGCTGATAGAGCGCAGAGCGCTCGTGCATATAGTTCTTTTTTCTTTGGGCATGGTTCGGTACTCACAACGGATAATTAACCATGGGCCTCAATTCAGTAAAGTATTAGACAGTGCCACCATGTGTTGTAGAGTCACAGTCTTGCTGAGACGAGTCAACTGGGGCCAGGGTAGTGAGTGAAACAACCTCTAATTGTTTACTTGTTGTAACAATGTTACAATTTCTTAGATATATCATTCCAACTGCATTTACCCTTCTGATGTGTTCTTCTAACAAAACCATGCTTCACATCCATAAAGCAATTATGATATCAACAGACTTTAAAATATTGCCATCTTTGACTCTTTCGATACTACTTCCATCATACACTACCATAATTGCATTTACTGACCATGCATTCACACCATACTCTCTAAGATTATTCCATAAAATAATCCTACACACCCGATCATTAACTTTCTCCAGATCAATAAATACACAATGAACTTTCTTCATTACTGCCATACATTTCTCAATCACTTGATTTGGTGCAAATATCTGGTCCATGTAACCTCTACCTGGCATAAAACCACATTGCACACCCCAAATCTTGTGCACAGGTTTTGAACGCACCCTCTAAATGAAAACTTTCCCAAAAACTTTGCTTAAAATTCTTAACAAACTAATTGTTCTATAATTATTAAATTCACTCTTAATGCCTATCTTTATACAAAGGAATTATGAGCGCATTCTTCAAGTAGTACCACGCCCCCATTCTTAAGCATTTCACTTGTGATTTCATCTACATCCGCAGCTTGGCCATTCATTAAAACTTTCATAGCGTTTAGCACCTCAGTTTAGTTAATTATCTCACTCATTGGAAAAGTGTTTCCATTTTCTGATGTTTTACTTACGTTTTTGTCATTCAATTGCTCAGAATACTCCTTCCCTCGCTCTCTTAAACACTGTTCTTCCCAAATCATCTCACCACGTTCATTTTGAATATAAAAGGTATATTCTTATACTTCTTGTTTGGTTCTCTTTAACCACTTACAGAACAACTTTTTATTTCCTTTAAAATCATTCTCCATTATATATCCTTATCTTAACATAATTTTCTCCTAAATATCCTTTACTATTTTCTTTGCACTCATTCTTTTATATTTGCATATGTCTCACAACCTTTTTTGGTTTTTTTTTTCGGTAACAGCTTCTGTTCACTCACAGATTCTTTCATCTGTTCATACCACCATGCATCCCTTTATAAGTTTCCCGCCACCGAACCTAAACATACATCTTTAACGCACTCTTGATATCATTAACATAGATTTCGACATTCCATTCATGGTTTTTTTTAAAGTTAATTACTAACCCATCAATCTTTCATATTGCGCTATCACACCCTGCAATTTTTCCACTTTCACTCTTACTTTCTTAAAACTCTTGCGCTGCTTCCTCACAAAGTTTCTACCTACTTGAACTAGGGAAACACAAGGAAGTGATACATTACACATTAATCTTCAAGCACATGCCTATTGTTCTTTACTAAACCTCTAAGCCTCTCAATCAAACATCGTTCTCGAATCACCTCTTTGCCATGTATACAAGTGAATATATTTTTGCGTAAACCGTGTGCTTTACATAAATAAACCTTTTCTAAACACAGACTCATTAACTCTTTACCATTCTCGTTCACCCTGTCATCACCATACCTTCCTAACACTCTCTCTGAACTCTCTCTTTGGGTACCCACCCATCCATTCATATTTCCTAACAAGATAATTCTTTCACCAAGTTCACATGCATTTAAGACTTCACTGAACTAATTCCGAAAGTACAATCTCACATTATCTTCACTCTCCACCGGACCATAACCAGCAACTATTTAATACTTAGTTTCATACGTACCCATAGAAGTATGGATGAGGCAATTTCATACCTTCTGACAAACAACTTAGTTGTTTGGCTTAGGATTAAACCTACTCCCTGACTCCCCCTTACCCATTCATCCACACCTGACCTTGGTGCCAGGCCGCCATAACTCGTTAGCAAAACATATTCCCCTTTACGCCTGGTGTCACATACACACGGAATAGTCACTTATATAAGGTTAATGTCTGGCAGCGCCTAGTAGTCAAGCAACCCTGTGAACATGACTGTAAGACATGTTGCTAGATTAATGCCTCCAGGCAGTGAATTAACTCGACCTTGGAAAAATACGCAGTTAAATATTATTACTAGAGTCGTTACAAGTTATAGCCAAATGCCGTGCCTAAAATGTCAATAAAATGTTTTATGTATGTTTAACACTTTGGTATTTTAAATATTTTTATCTATTAAAAATTAAATAGACGTTGTATTGACATGGTTTTTACTTTCTCATGACACCTCGGAGAGAAAGTATTGTGATCGCCGAAAAATTTGTAATCAAGATTTTGATAAATATTGACGTTTCGTGTCCTTTTGTAACCAAATAAATGTTACGGTGAACCTCACTGACTTTCTCTAGCTTTCGTCTTAAAATATACATTTACCAAAGACATATATTCTGTGAAACGAAACAATAGGTCTTTACATCGTTGTAGTAACAATAGGTGTATACAGTGTTGTAGAAACACTACACCAAAGATCGTTAATGAAATAATATATAATGTTACTTTCCTACTCTATATCATTAGGAACTAGGAACACTGTTACAGAAAAATTGAGAAAAGAGAAACATTTTTGTTCACTATGGCGCATAACAATCAAATTCATTTTCAAATACCTGATTTAAAAAATATAAAAATTATAGCTAAAAAAATATTGGTTTTATAAAGTTATATTTCAAATAAAAGAGGAGTATTTTCAATAGTATTACAACTTTTCATTTATATACTATTTCGTTTCTCAAATAGTTGCGGAGAAATGATGAAAATTGGAAAATTTCCTTCGTGTAAAGCACCATCAAAGTCATTTTCTTGATAAATGAGAACTGCCTTCTTGTTTATGATTATAAATAATATATAGGCATTAATCAAAATCGTTAAAGAAAATTTCTTTAAATTTGCTCTAGCGATTTTGATTAAATTTTATAACTAGACACTGTTTATCATTGTAAATAAGATAACAATTTTAATTTTATCATGAAAATGACTTTGACGGTACGTTGTTGCATGGAAAAAGTTTTCCAACTTTCATATGATTTCTTCACAAATACTTGAAATACGAAATAACCTATCATCGTAGAGTTATAGTTCTGTTGAAGATAAAAATCTTTTATTTGAAATATAATTTTATAAAACCAATATTTTCATAGATATAATTTTTATATTTTTTAATTCAGGTGTTTGAAAATGAATTTGATCCTTATACTGCTTGGCGGACAAAGATGTTCCTCTTTGCTCAATTTCTCTGTGACAGTATTCCTAGTTCCTATTGCCATAAAGAAACAGTGTTTATTATTTATCTAGGATCTTTGGTGTGGTGTGTCTACAACTATGTATAAACCTATTATTTCGTTTCACAAGTTTTTAGTAAATATCTATCTTAAGATAAAAGCGTGAGAGAGTTACCATTTATTTCCTAAGCCAGCGAAGGTAAGGCGACTGACTCCTGATACCCCATAGGAGTAAACAGCCACCTTTCTACCAATACATGGTTAATTATTCTACATTACTTATCTTACTTTGGAGAGAGTTGTAGTCGAGTATCACGTGGTGGAGTCTCTTTAGAGGATCCTGTTTGGAACCTGACGTAATGACGACAAGGGTCACGATTTAATATTAATTATATGTGAATTCAGTTATTTTGAACTAATTTATTTTTATTTCATTTTACGAACAGTTTACCAAGAAATATTATATTTGTTTCTTACAACAGCTTTAACTTGATAGATAGTGACCTGGTGGTCTAGGGGTAAGGTGTCAGACTTCTGTGCTGGAGGCCGGGGTTCAATCCTCGGTCCCGGCAAAGATTTATCTGATTACCAAACCCTTCCTTCATCTCTGACAAGACATCTTGTGGATGTGAGGAATGCCGGGCCTCCACCGTGGTTCGGATTCCACGTTAAACTGTAGGTCCTTCATTTCATCTCACAATCACCCTACCATTACACATTAGCGTGAGTGCGTATAACCCGAACGGGTAGTAAGACGCGGTGCTAATAATAATAATACATAATAATAACTTGATAGATTAGTGCGTGACGAACCATTTTATCGAAAGATTTAAAATCCGAGTAAAATTGAGATAGATTCGACCGTTGCAAGACAAATAACATAATGGTTTATCGCCAGTGGCCTTTAATTGGCCCGATCTCGAATGCTCAGCCCAAGTATACAGACGCTATCTGGGTAAATATGAGAATACACAAGGAGGGAAATAGGTGATTGCTAGACTCGAATGCAAAAGAGAAACATGATATCTATAATGGCCTTCAGGCCTATTCTATTATCAAAGAATAGATAAGTCTCATATGAAATTACAATATAATTTTATGTAGTTGAGTACCATGCGCAATAGCAAAACGAGTTCTTAATAATTCTTAACAATGAATGCGTAGAAAGCGAATAAATAGCATTTACCAGATTAGGAGATATTTACATCGTTCAACAATGTTTTCAATCTCAATGTTCTCATAGCAAGCTATAGTTAAAATTATTGAATGTTATAATCAATAATGAATACAGCCTATCACTTACTTTTAAGGACTAAGCCTTTCAAAAGACAACTTTACAAGAACTATGATAAGTCCGTCTTGAAAGTGCATACTTCTGACAAAATCATGATTATAAAACATTCTTTAATAAATAAAGCAGTAAAGTTTTGCTCATCACAATACTCCAAGATTCGTAATGGATCATATATGAAATTATTTATAAATATTAATCCGTGAAGCGGAGGTAGCTATGTCGTTAAACCAGTTAATACATGCTATTCTATCCACTACAATAACAGTATATTCCTAACATTTCCAAAATACCTAATGGATATAACCAAAAATACCTAACATCCCAAGTTAATTTCAGACTCACAATATCAATAAATTTAAAGGCAAAAATCAACAAAGTGAGAAAACTATCAAAGATAAGATTAAATAATGTATAAATAAGAATTGGTCATCCGAACTCTGGTCCCAAACAGTTAAATACCACAGTACGGTGGTTTCCAAAACAAGCCCAATGGAATTTAAAATAAATAAAAAATACGTCCAAAGAATATCAAGATTTAAGCCCTACATTATATCGGCGGGTTAAATCTACCTAGTTTCCCATACAACAATACATATAATTTGTCCAAAATTACGATGACTTACATGATAATGCAAACAGCTCCTAATTCCTATCGGAATCAAAGAGTGCTATCTCCATGCCGAGCACAAGCTTATATTCAAAGTTGCCCAGCGGGGAAAATATGGGAGGGAGTTATTTTAAGTCCAATGATGTCATTTTCCACGAATGATAGCGTTGGGCTTTTCTCGACGTCTGCACACAACGTCGAAAGAGCGACAGTTCTAGGGGGGAGGGGGGAGGGTAGCACGTGATTGCACAGATCTAATTTTTCTCTGAGTCCTAGCGCCTGCGCGTCACTCGCTACTCTGTGAAACAGGGCCGGATCGCGACGCTCCTCGGGACTTCCTTCTGTTTAACTGGAGCGGTGGACAGTCATGTTTGTTGATGTGAGTGGAGGATGTAAACAAGGTGTTGGTATCTCAGTAGAACGGGGTAAGTGTGTGTACTCTTGTAGGTGGCGGAGGCTAGGTGGCGAAGATGTTAGTGGCCACGGTACAAGATCAATATTTTGCGGACCATTCCCACATTAAGGTTGTGGACCGAATGAAGAAAGGAACCTTTTTTCATATAGCTTGAAATAAATCATTCTGGAATATTCTTTATTTCTTTAGGTTGCACCAATTTTTTCATCATGTTTCTGTTAGGTTCCAGAAGGGAGGGGGGAGGGGGCAAAGTTTTCTCGAAATTGACAAGTTTCACAAGTATTTAAAATAGGGGTGGGGGACTGTCAATAAAAGAGAATCGTTGTAAACAACAAAATAATAAATAATAATGATCACCCAAGTTTGTGAGAAGATTTTCGAACACATCTGGATATATTAAGTTCTATGTTCAGAAATTATTCATTAGTTTGAAATATATTAAGGGTGGAAACTTTTGATTTGATTACTATGAAACGAAAAATCTGTTTCATTACCCTGTTAAACATATATATGTATTACATTGGATGGCCTGCTGGTTGGATCTAGCACGTCTTAGTATGTGTCTTAGTACAAGCCCCAGAAGCCCAAGTACCAGTTTAGATCATGGAAACACATTAGTTTATACTTTCATTTACAAGACAAGCAATTTTTTTTTTTAACTTTAGTCTTGTGTTGGTAAACTTTTACAAGGCATAAACCTATATCATAATTATTATTTTATTGGTACTGATATTAGAAAATGAAAGGTGCACATGACATAAATTGACGTATGAACACATGAAAGCAAGTTATAGAAGGTTTCGTAACATGAATATAAGGTTATTCTTACCATTGTTGTACTTGATACTGATTGACTTTTCAACAGTTCCCCGTCGTCCAAGAGTGTGATGGCATTCCTGTGTTTGACTGTTTGCAGAGGTGCAAGGAGAAGCTGAACACGCTGGCTATATCTGTGATGAACCAATGGCCGGGAGTGAAGCTCCGTGTGACGGAGGGCTGGGACGAAGAGGGTCATCATGCAACGGACTCCCTGCACTATGAGGGCAGAGCTGTTGACGTGACCACCTCGGACAGGGACCGTTCCAAGTACGGTATGCTGGCCAGACTCGCTGTCGAGGCGGGTTTCGACTGGGTCTACTACGAGTCGCGGGCACACATCCACTGCTCCGTCAAGTCTGGTGAGTGACAACACTTAGTATAGTAGTGACAACACTTAGTATAGTAGTGACAACACTTAGTATAGTAGTATCACATCCACAGCTCCGTAAAGTCTGGTGAGTGACATCACTTAGTATAGTAGTGACAACACTTAGTATAGTAGTGACAACACTTAGTATAGTAGTATCACATCAACTGCTCCGTAAAGTCTGGTGAGTCAGTCGTGTGCCTATATAGCCACTTTCCAATGTAGCTATTCAGAAAGGGCACGATAAGTAGTTATTCCACTGTAATTTAAAACAGTTTCTAACTCATTTACTAATATAACCAATTTTCAGCATGTTTAGAAACTGCATGAATAACTTTCCAATTGGTTTTAAAAATCTAGAGAATAATTATATTATACAATTAGTAACAAATTTGTTTTTCAAACAACATAGCAATGAACAATAGGCATATGATAATATATTTCATTAAACGCAGAATTAATACTATTGCAGTTTTCTAAGTAGTAGGGGCCAAAGCTTATTCAATGTAGTCCGATTATTCAAACACTTTGCGAACCCAAAACTTCAGGTAGAGGCAACCGACCGGTCTATGCTTTGTCATTCAGAATACAGAAAACCAATCTATATTCCATTCACAATATATTTTTACCTGGATGACAGTTCGAAGATCATATGTTTAGGTTTTGGGTCGCCAACACTTGTAAAAGATCACAGTTTTGTTATAAATGTAAAGATCTTTAATTACCTGTTATATATTACATTTAAAATAACGTAAACTTAAGTTTTCTCATACTACTTCATTTTTTTAAATAATTTCTTTTTGTCCAACTCGAAACAATATTCTAAACATAATTAAAACTACTTATTTTTGGTTTTGGAACGTAACTGATTTTGTGTAATATAGTGCACACATCAATACCTTTTAATACAGGCATCGTATTTACTTGGAAAAGAGAAAATTGTTGTCATTTTTTTTTACATACAATACAGGATTTTATGATTATTTTATCGTATTTTGAAATATTTAACTGAATAAAATATTTCCATCAAATGCGTGTCTGCATCATTGTAAAAAACTTGTTTACCGTTATGTTCGATCACATGGTTTAGATTCGTCAGTCGCCATTTTGAGGCTATGTTCGTTAGAAGTTTTTGTGAAAGTGGTGTTAATATTTTTTAAGGGGAATGGAACTATAAATAAACTTTGTGTCCGACCTCAAATAAATATATAAATAATATTAGCCTAAATTACTGTGGTTAACTATCACATTAATATATTACCATCTGCTTTCATTACAGTCATCCAAAGTGACAGATGTCAGCTGTTGGCGTAGTGATATATTAGGGACTATTTCTAGTAACATTTCGAGCTGTCATCCAGGTAAACTTAGCTCGTGAATGTGTTATACCAAAAGCGTGACACACGCCAGGGTGGGGGTAGTAACAGAATGGTGGGGGTATTTGCTCTCCTCAAGCAGGTTCTCAGCTCGAGAAGGAAGATAAGAGCCAAAATGAAATGTTGTCTTCTATTCCTCCTCACCTAACTGCTACCCCATTAACCCACCAGTTGGACTCGTCTATCTGTGTATCTGTGGCGGTGTATCGACTATCCTACCGGGAGGGCACGGCCGCTTGATATATGGACCACACTGCCAGCTCGCCTGTCCTGTCACCCCCCTGTTTGATCTGGTCACCTCCTCTCGCTTCCCATTAGACCTAATTTAACGTCCATTACATTACTATGTGCTGACTGACCGGACTACCTACATTGACACGGAAATAGTCATAAGCTATGTAGGATTTTAGGGTCGTATGTATCCGCATTTGCGTTAAAGGAGAGTGAATAAGGATTTGAAAATGCAGCTTAATACGCCTGCATGGGGCTCAACTCTCAATCTTACAATCATGGCTGAAATGCACAAGATGAGCCTGACGCCTAGGTCTTTGTGTCCAACATTGCATAACAACGTGACAATTTTTACAGCGTGTGGCTGAAATATTGCTTTATTTCTAAAATCATATTTCATATCTCTTATTTGTCTTAGGATCACAAAAGCTTTCATTTATTATACCATTTCTGGAATAAAAAAAACACCAACAAATATCTTTTTCCTTTTTGAAGGATAATCTTAAAATGCTGTTATGCATTGGAGATAGTAAGATAAGAAACAAATACATATTTTTTTGAAATTAGGTCTAGTCATTTTTACACGCCCCGCGGACAAATATGGTCTTCCTCCATGCAAATTCTGGTACACTTCTTCTAAATTCTACTTAATTTTTTCTAACTTAACCCGCCTCGGTGGCGTAGTTGGCTAACGCGTTAGTCGTGTTGAGCTGCTCGACTGCTGAGGACGGGGAGAACGAGGTTCGATTCTCGGTCGGGTGAACTGGGGGTTGTGTTTCCTAAATGGTTTTCCACTCTCCCTCCACGCAAATGCGGGTTCACTTCCTCTAATTCAACCTTCCCAATTCCTAATCCATTACAGTAGTTAGTACTTAAAGCGTATAACCCGAACGGGTAGTAAGACGCGGTGCTATATATTGTTATTATTATTATTATTATTATCTAATGTAAATTCGGTGATATATCTCGTACGTATCTTAAAACCCAGCGCTCAGTTAGCACAATTATTAAGGACTCGCCGTAAAAACTTAAATAAATACGTTGTATATCAAAGCTGTCCAATGTTCTATTACTCGATATCAAGTTAGGGGTGGTATTTAACTCAGCCTATTCACTGGAATATAAAAACACATATAAACTATACCGCTAAAGGAAGTTAATATTGTGTGTGACATATTTGTTGTAAAACCAGGTGATCACTCGTACACGAAATAACGCTAAGGGCCAGTTCCATAATGAGACTCGGTACTCCTCAAGGACGGGGCACTAAATACAGCACACCCTCTACCTAGACCATAATGGAACGGGCCAGTTCCATGATCAGACTCGGTACTCCTCAAGGACGGGGCACTAAATACAGCACACCCTCTACCCAGACCATAATGGAACGGGCCAGCTTCATATGTGATATTGGTATATGTAGGTGTAGTCTTGCACTTAGTATAGCGCGCACCTGAGACGTGTTATATCTGATTGTGGAACTGACACGATTGGTTCTGCCTTCGAATCTGTCTTAGATAATATGTTAAATACATTAAGGTGGGATGGAAGGGGACGCGAGAAAATACCAGTGTTTTTTTCTTCAGTTTTTATGGCCAAACATTTTTTGGCAAATATAAATAAAATATTTCCTCAGTAGAAACATTTAATTTTGTTCCCCTGGTGAGTGGTGATACCAACAGTTGTTAAAATATCTCTCGCGAGCATGGCGGTGTAATCCAACACACTTTTTAAATGAAGAGAAAATGTTGTCATTAATTTCCAGAGCACCCTTCACAAAAATCTAAGGAAATTTTGAGGTCGCCATTTGATTAAACTATATTCTTGTACTGGAGCAATATTTTTATTTATTATGCTCAAAAAAAATTTTGCCATAAAAACTTAAAAAAACACTTCCCTTCTATCCCACCTTAATTTTGGTGTATGAGTGGACGTCGTTCACCCTTAATAATGGGGAGGGGGTAGGGGGTGAGGGCACAATGAACACATTTTCATTTTAAATTATAAAATCAAAGCAATGTTTTCACAAAATTAATATCACACATCTTATTTCTCTAAATATGACATATTTCAACATAAAATAATAATTTTTATAGAAGCTCTTACCTCCCCTCTACTCTCTCACTCTCTCACTCTCTCTCTCTCTCTCTCTCTCTCTCTCGCTCCTGCATTCCCAAAGCGGTCCGTCGTGCTCCACCCCGTAGAATGTAGTAGAATGTTGGTGGCATACGGTGACTTTTGGACTTTGATCATGTTAGTCTTAGGTTATAAGCCGAGCTGTAGACTTAGCTGGCCAGATAAAGTCAGCTGCTGTATATTTGGAGAAGTAGAGACAATGTCCACTTTTTAGTTAGGGTTGCTGTACTTGAATGAATTCCGGAATCCCCTTTAAACGTATCTACGTCATTCAGGGCCTTGACCAAACCAAGCAGGGTTCTGTAATTTCCAGGCAGGATGTAGTCCTTGAATATTTTATCCATGCCGTTAGCATCCACCCAGTTGAACCATACAATATTTTGACCCTCGGGTACGGTGGTGAAAGAACATGGATATTGGAATCAAGCGAGAGGACTTCCCGCTGTCCATCGAATGTAAGACTGTAAGGTAGTTTCGTGGTGAAATCCCCGAGGGTATTTTTCGGGAAATATCCAACGGAGCTGTTGTTTGGAAAAGTGATGTAAGTAACTGGCAGGAATGCAAGAATTAAACTTGGTGGGATAACCTTTCCACTGCACGCACACATTCTTTATGATGTATTTACCCTCGGCACGTAGTCTTTTATCAACTTTAAATTTTCTGGAAGACACGCGTGTTGCAATTTATGTTTTTCCCTCCACCTCCTCGCCATCAATATGTCAGCCTGTAGACAATTGGTTTTCGCAACACTGCTGACTTTGAAAATCTTTTCGCTCCAATTGCTCTTGTAGAATTTTTCAAACAGCATTTTCGATTTGCTAACACCAACTTGGATTTTGGTTTACTATGTAAATTTGGGAGCCATTTGTTGTACAGATTATCTCTGACTTGAAGCACGTTGATTTATGAAACGCCTGCAGGGGTCAACTTGATACTGAAATATGTTTCACCGTTGTAAGCGTCGATGAGGTCCTGGAGGACGTCCACATAGCGGTACGTGCTATTTTTGGTAAATTAACGCCATATCCACCCTTTTATTACAGTTATATTGAATCGCTCCATGATGGTTGCCTTCACGTCCAGATTATGAGTGGTAAAGGCATACACGCCTTCTTTATTGAGAAATTTCATGTTTAGACGTGCCGTTAACCCTGTCGCCTTGTCCGTCTGTAAACTTAGAGGTTTACGGCCACTTTGTTTGAAAATGTCCTTAAAGACGTACTTCACGACACTCCCCGTCTTGGAGGGAAGTGTCCTTACCCAGGCCATCTTGCTAAACACGTAGATGACTGAGAGCAAGTACACGGCACCATCATTGTATTTGCTAGGATGTCACTATCGTTGATATCGGCTTGCCAGAGATCGTCAATGTTTGACACCACGCACTTGTTGCGTGGAAACTTTTTTATCACATGTTTGTGTAGGGTACAAGCATCCTGGGCACGAAACAATTCTCGGACTTTGGTCGGATCTTTCTTGGACGCCTTAATGAGCGACGCAGCCCCTGAAAACCCTGCTAGATGAGAAGTGTCGTAATAGATACCAGCTAATCGGTCCATTAAGCGTGGAAAGGCACCCACCTGTTTTCGCCCACCATTCTCACTTTCTTCTTAGGGTGTTACAACGGGGTAAGTGGTTTGGATATGGGCGTCGGATCTCTAATGGGTGCCAAGCGTTTCCTATTGACAATACATTCTTAATTGATACGTTTATTTCTTTGGAGCGCCACGGGAAACTCTCGCCACCCCAACGGTTCCCTGTGTCTTCTTGCTCTGACCAGATCGTTCACCGAATCCACGATGTTAGTTAGATCCATGGAGAGGCGTGTCGTGAATACTCAGTTCCCCGTTTGCGTCCCAAGGGATACCAGCATGGTAAATAATATGTTCTAATGAAAGTTCATGTTTCTTATATGCCTGTACAGGCACAGTATTGAGTACCACAGGGATGGGAAGTACATACACTTCAGGGGTGGCTGTAGTGGTATTTCAGGCGGTGGAGGGTGTGACTGAAGTTCACATAGTGCTGTAGCACTTGTTGGTATAAAGTCCATTTAGAATTGTCATCGAGCTTTGAACAGTTTTTTAAACATTTATTTGTCCATCTCAGAGATCACCAGATTTGTGGCCGGTGCCACTCGTTGATGGTGTTGCTCGTAACAATATAATGTTTCCCAAGACACCAATATCGTCCTTTTCGTGTGTTCCATTCCATTATCTACTTGTTGAATAAGGAACCGAGGACACCGCTGATTAATGGGGATAAAAGTAAGGGTATAAATGGTCCTACTTTCTAAACGAGTAGTCGTCTCTTCTTATTACAGCAGTCTACTAGTTTTATCATCTTGCCCAACACCTGCTTTTGCGCATTTTTCAATGGCACCCTCCCTTGTAAAGTGTTATAGGCACACTCGCAAACAAAGTCAATCAGTTTCTTGTATGTCTTTTTCATCAAGGTGAGTCGTCGCAGCGGGTTCATGTGACGCATCGCACGCAACAAAGGGGCTTGCACGAACACTTTGGAACCCGTGGTTATGAAAGGATCTGTAATCGGGAAGTGTCGGTGTTTTTATAGCCTTTGTGTGGTAGGTACATGTAGCACCCGACATTTGTGCGTGTGTTTTTTAACCAGAAACATTCGTGTGTACCTTGCTTGAAATCTAACAATATATACCCGCGAGGAGTACTTGTAAGATCAGTGTATACCACGTGGTTTGTCAGTACAGCCCTGGTGTGGAAAGTGTTGTATTTAAGCTTTATCCCTGGAATTTTTAAAAATAACGATATAATGTTTTAAACAGCCATCCCTACCCCCTCCTATCCTAGAGTGGATCGATACCAGGGTGTTTTATGTTTGTGTGACGTCTTCAAAGTGTCTGCTCAGTGACCGCCGGTAGACAGATCATTGATCTCTGGACCCCCAGGTGTCACAAGATCTAAAGATTAAAAAGGGAGGTATTACAAAACACTGCCGGAGATGGTTGAGTAGATAAATGGTCAGACTCTTAGAGAACTGTACCAGAGTTAATTGAGATGGATAGAATAGTGTAATAATGAGATACAAAGTATGACATAATGATGCACACCCTCTTAAGACTAAACAATATGCATACATTTTACAAGTCGTTTCCCAGACGACGAATAGTTATGTTTAGGTAATGATAATATATTGAATACAGTTTAGTTTCTGGTTCAAGTATAGTACTTAGTTAAAAGATTGAAATATATGGTAGCTTATATGTTTTGCGTGACCACTTTAGATGATAATATCCAGTCTCAAAGATGGATGAAAAGTGACTCTTGTAAGAAGGCAACATGGACACCCTTTGTTAGCTTGCTATAAGTGTTTTAACTATGGGATGAATAGCCTTTTGAATTAATTTCCTTTCTAGGGGAGGACAACTTTAAATTGATTTTAAAGGAATAAAATTTAAAAAAATAAATATGAGAACTACTCAAAATAGCTTCTAAAGGCCTCTAATTTTAAAAAATTGTCCGAAGGAGGAACACTCCTAATAAATTAAATAATCATTCAAATTTTTAAAAAGATTTGGAGAAGACTACTAATAAAAACAATTCTCTATTCAAAAATTGTGAGGAGGATTACTCCACATAGTTTTTAGAGACATCCAATTTTCAAACATTTATCGGGCAAGGGTGGGANAGGGGGGGAAGGCAAGGCCCCCCCCCCCCATTTTTCCTGCCCCCCCCCCTCCAGTCCCCTACACAAATAAGGTTACCTCACCACTGCACAGGATCGTCATAGAACTTTAAGATTCTTAATTGAATCTCTAGACTGTCATGAACATTTAGAGCACAGTGTTTGATGATATTTTCTTCGATGGGACTTACAGAAAAACTTTACAGACATTTTAGAAAATGAATTAAAAATCCTATCAGTTAAACACGGACCGGTATTTTGATGCTAAGAAATAAAGAAAAATGATATTCATGTAAATGTGTCAATTCCTTATTTCAAGATATTGTCGAACGATTTAAAAAAAAGTCACAACCAATAATAATATGTTTAAATTTGACACTAACATAGCTGATTTCAGTTTGATCAAGTTTTTTTTTTGTTTCAAGGAATTAGAAGGAGAAATAAGTTTTTTAAAGTGTATTTTAGTGAACTTTCTAACAACCATACAATTTCAGTACTGATTTCAGACCATTGGTGTGGAAGATGGGTTTTCGTAATCTATCAAGGATACCAAAGACTTTAGTAACAAGTACCGCTTGTGAATGAGCCTTTTGTAAACTGATTCAGGCCAAGATAAACTACAATTATTCAGGACCACAGGGATAAGTCGATACCTCGATATATTGAACAATTTGGATGTTGATCTAATGATTGAAAAACTGAAAAACGTTATCTAAAAAGGTTTAATGAGCGCAAAAAGGGTAAAAAGTTAATCCAATCAAAAAGTATGAAAAGGGTAAGTAAAAAGGGTTAAAGTATAAATAGGAATAAAATAATTAAAAGGGCTATAAGGGAAAAAAAGAAAACTTAAAAAAATTCTTAAACGGTAGATAGGGAAAGAAGGGTAAAAGTGGTAAAAGGTATATAAATGGTAAAAGTGCCAAAAGGGCAAAAAAGGTAAAAAGTAAATATTATTAAATAGGATATAAAAGTTAAAGATGTAACGAAAAGTTAATAAGAGAAAAAGGGCAAATATTCTAAAAGGTTAAAGAGGAAAAAAAAGGCAAAAATTGCTAAAACGGTAGATAGGACACGAGGGTTAAAAGCAATAAAAGGGTAAAAGTACCAAAAGGGCAAAAAGAGAAAAAAGGAAAATGTCTCGAAAGGGCAAAAAAAGTTAAATAAGGCAAAAAGAACAAACGGGTTGTAAGGGGTAAAACTGCCAAAAAGGCAAAAATTGTAAAAATGCCAAAAGGTTCCATGAGTGTAAAAATGTTAAAAATAACTAAAAGGGCAAAAAACATATTCAGTACAAAAAACGTAAACAGAAGGACAAGTGTAGGCTAAATGGTATAAAAGGGGTATAAAATTAGATCTACTCTCTACCCTTTTTACCCTTTCTGTTCCTTTTACACTTTTTACAAGATTTTAATCTTTCTACCCTAAAATAAAACCCTCCTTTCCCCTTTGTATTTTTTTGGTGTATTTAAATTTTCTAATTCAGGGTTTGTGAAATATTTAAAGGGGATTTCTAAAATTTAGACTGTGTCAAAAATAGTCAATTTTATCATATTTTCTTAAATGATGAAAAATAAAGTAAGTAAGAAAAAAAAAAAGTTAGAATCAGGTCTTAATTTTACATTATTGCTTTTCAAAATAAAACAAGTCCTTTGTTTCTGCGATGTATTTACGAAGATGTAGGCTACGAAAGTTGGTCGTGCAAACTAGCAAATACATCGCCTGAAATGGGCTGGCTCTTAAGAATTTAACATCATTTTAATCATGTAAAATATCTTGTAAATATTTTGATACATAGTATATATATATGTATTTTAGCACCGCATATTACTAACTTATCAGGTTATACGCTTATGTATTAATTACACCAATGTCTTAGAAATGAAGAATATTGAGTTTAGAATAAGTGCACCCACATTTGAGAAAGGCGAAACCCGTTTTGTAAAAACCACCTAGAGTATATCTGACGGGGATTAGAGCCCCTGATATCGTTATAATCAGCAGCCTAGTTAAACAGTTCTAATATTGAAGAGCTAGCATATTGGGCGAATAGCAGACCAGGCGACGTTACAGTAACTCGTCCAACCACCGAGTGATGTTGGTGGGAGTCCTTGAATGAGATCTGTGTTTCTATTTTCAAAAATAAATGGAATGAGAATCTTCCACTGAGCCACGCTAAGGGTTGTCTTCCAAGCGCCCTGGAAAACTCCCAGTGCCCCCCCCCCACCCCCCCCTCTTCATTCCCCGACCTGTCTACAGGAGCTGTGACTGGCTCGTGACTCTGGTCACAGAAGATGGTAACGAATCTCCTTTGTCAACATTTCACAGATGAGTAATGAGACGGTGATAGGGAGACACTTAACCTCACCCTGATGCCATCTTTCAAGAGTTATGCCACTTCATACCACCTCACGTCCACACACCTAAATATTTCAGTTATTATTATTATTAGCACCGCGTCTTACTACCCGTTCGAGTTATACGCACTTACGCTAATGTGTAATGGTAGGGTGATTGTGAGATGAAATGGAGGACCTACAGTTTAACGTGGAATCCGAACCACGGTGGAGGCCTGGCATTCCCCACATTCACAAGATGTCTTGTCAGAGGTGAAGGAAGGGTTTGGTAATCAGAAAAATCTGTGCCGGGACCGAGGATTGAAGCCCGGCCGCCAGCATAGAAGGCTGACACCTTACCCCTAGACAGCCAGGTCACCTAATATTTCAGTTATATCGAATGACGAGACCAAGAGAAAAGATATTATTAAATACGTATGTTACCACAGAGATATGTGTGAATTCTATCTTGGTGGGGATTTAATACGCTTCACGTGATCATTTTAGAAACGTGTTTAAATGATAACGATAGGTTATATATTTTATTTTTATAATAGTTAATATACTTGTATTTGTTCCTATATTTATTATGTTAATCATCTGATACATTTTAATAGTTTTTATAAAACCAGGCAAGAAGTGCCCCTTGTAGCTCAGGGCCTGTTTAGCTACACTCCATTACTCACATCAAGGGACTCACGTGATATACTTTCAGGAATTCACACGTCACGTTATGACGTGATCCACAGTTTCAATTTCAAGAGATGTTATTATCTCTACTAATAATAAAACAAAGTGTATGTTTGAATGTATGTATGTTGGCTAATATCTCTGGATCTGATTGTGATGACATTTCTTTATATGTTGTAGAATTTTACCTGGTTCGTATAGACTCTATATTATGGTTAGTAAATATTTGAAATTTAGCCATAAAAATGATCAAACATACAAGAATTTCGTCATAAAAATGGTTTTACAACACCTTGAAAAATCAATAAAAACACATATTTGTTATATACATTATATTAGACTTACAATTTAAATTACTTTAGTAAAAAACTTTTGTATAGTGGCCAACCCTTAAAGAGTATACTATCAAAATAAACATATAATAAATATTTCAATATGGGTTTGAAACGGAATACAATAAACACATGGGTTTTTAGGTATTTTATTTTAAATTCTAAATAGAAGAAAATAAAAATGTGATCGATCTTTGTGAGTCCATTGCTATATATCCACTATATATTTGTTGACATCGATGGGAAAGGTTGCGTAGATTTGACCTTGACCACTACTGCATTAATTTTATGGCAATCGAAATCAACGTGGATGCTAATGTTATTTGCTTATTAACGAACAAACGGAATTTTGCCTAGAAAACATTATTTTCGATTTAAAATACAAATAATAATAAAATTTCGAGAAAAAAACCCTTCGATTTCACATATAAATACCTTTATCGTTTTATTTCATGAACTAAAAAAAACAACAAAAAAAACGTAATAATGATTTATTTGAACTTGAAACAAGTTTTAGTGCTTTCGAAATGGATTTTTCGAACGTTTCGTAAAAACACTGTTCACGAAAAGTGTGTCCCCACTGATTCGTAATTTGCAGTGAACATTGCATCGAACTTGCAGAAAGCGTCTTTCTTTTCATTAAAATATGCCATCCAATGAAATTCTAACGACCAGTATCTTTGAAATTTCAAGTTTCTGTTACCTGGTGGTAAATTTGCAAGTTTCGCCAGGTATCCACGTATCATGTTAAACATAAGATATTTCTCTACATCTGAGTAAGAGAAAGATGACATTTGTAATGGCTAACAATTGAGTAAGAGAAAGATGACATTTGTGATGGCTAACAATTGAGTAAGAGTACTCTTGTAGGCCTGACACTGATCACTGCATTGTTTGCTACTTGGAATCACCAGTCAGTAGCTACCACTTTGAAAATATAACATTACAATGCTCACATTCAAGAACAAGACGACACAGATCTGGTGAAGGAAGCCTGGAGGTAGTAGTACAAGAGCTACTATAGCGCTAAATCAAACAAACTAGCACTCCAAACGAAAGAACACAGAACCGCTTCATTTTAATGATTTAACAATAGAAAATAATCTGCGAGATCTATAATCACTTTTCAATGTCGATATTACGATATATTAATGTGAAAACAATGGAACATTGTGTGTAACTGGTATGTTGTATGCTTCTTTTGTTGGTTGATAACGCTTTGAATTATTTTAGATTTCTTGGAAGGATGCATCCCCCTCATCACACCCTGCATACGCCCCTGTATGTCAACTGTTGACGTGGAGATGTAGAGTAGAACTAAAAGCAAGGGTCCCTTGATTGGCGGAAAGTTGGAAGGGGAATCAAGATAGTGATATAACGGAACCATCGTTTGTTTGCTTTGTTTGGTGGGAAGCTAGACGGGGAATCAAGATAGTGATATAACGGAACCATCGTTTGTTTGCTTTGTTTGGTGGGAAGCTAGACGGGGAATCAAGATAGTGATATAACGGAACCATCGTTTGTTTGCTTTGTTTGGTGGGAAGCTAGACGGGGAATCAAGATAGTGATATAACGGAACCATCGTTTGTTTGCTTTGTTTGGTGGGAAGCTAGACGGGGAATCAAGATAGTGATATAACGGAACCATCGTTTGTTTGCTTTGTTTGGTGGGAAGCTAGACGGGGAATCAAGATAGTGATATAACGGAACCATCGTTTGTTTGCTTTGTTTGGTGGGAAGCTAGACGGGGAATCAAGATAGTGATATAACGGAACCATCGTTTGTTTGCTTTGTTTGGTGGGAAGCTAGACGGGGAATCAAGATAGTGATATAACGGAACCATCGTTTGTTTGCTTTGTTTGGTGGGAAGCTAGACGGGGAATCAAGATAGTGATATAACGGAACCATCGTTTGTTTGCTTTGTTTGGTGGGAAGCTAGACGGGGAATCAAGATAGTGATATAACGGAACCATCGTTTGTTTGCTTTGTTTGGTGGGAAGCTAGACGGGGAATCAAGATAGTGATATAACGGAACCATCGTTTGTTTGCTTTGTTTGGTGGGAAGCTAGACGGGGAATCAAGATAGTGATATAACGGAACCATCGTTTGTTTGCTTTGTTTGGTGGGAAGCTAGACGGGGAATCAAGATAGTGATATAACGGAACCATCGTTTGTTTGCTTTGTTTGGTGGGAAGCTAGACGGGGAATCAAGATAGTGATATAACGGAACCATCGTTTGTTTGCTTTGTTTGGTGGGAAGCTAGACGGGGAATCAAGATAGTGATATAACGGAACCATCGTTTGTTTGCTTTGTTTGGTGGGAAGCTAGACGGGGAATCAAGATAGTGATATAACGGAACCATCGTTTGTTTGCTTTGTTTGGTGGGAAGCTAGACGGGGAATCAAGATAGTGATATAACGGAACCATCGTTTGTTTGCTTTGTTTGGTGGGAAGCTAGACGGGGAATCAAGATAGTGATATAACGGAACCATCGTTTGTTTGCTTTGTTTGGTGGGAAGCTAGACGGGGAATCAAGATAGTGATATAACGGAAC
>CABEEJ010003476.1:0-44650 GCA_901482245.1 Timema douglasi | reverse complement strand
CTCTGGCGACTACTGTAGTTTTAAACAGCTCTGGCGACTGCTGTAGTTTTAAACAGCTCTGGCGACTACTGTAGTTTTAAACAGCTCTGACGACTGCTGTAGTTTTAAACAGCTCTGACAACTGCTGTAGTTTTAAACAGCTCTGGCGACTACTGTAGTTTTAAACAGCTCTGGCAACTGCTGTAGTTTTAAACAGCTCTGGCGACTGCTGTAGTTTTAAACAGCTCTGGCGACTACTGTAGTTTTAAACAGCTCTGCCGACTACTGTAGTTTTAAACAGCTCTGGCGACTAATGTAGTTTTAAACATCTCTGGCGACTACTGTAGTTTTAAACAGCTCTGGCGACTGCTGTAGTTTTAAACAGCTCTGGCGACTGCTGTAGTTTTAAACATCTCTGGCGACTACTGTAGTTTTAAACAGCTCTGGCGACTATTGTAGTTTTAAACAGCTCTGGTGACTACTGTAGTTTTAAACAGCTCTGCCGACTACTGTAGTTTTAAACAGCTCTGCCGACTGCTGTAGTTTTAAACAGCTCTGGCGACTGCTGTAGTTTTAAACAGCTCTGGCGACTACTGTAGTTTTAAACAACTCTGGCAACTGCTGTAGTTTTAAACAGCTCTGGCGACTACTGTAGTTTTAAACAGCTCTGGCGACTGCTGTAGTTTTAAACAACTCTGGCGACTACTGTAGTTTTAAACAGCTCTGCCGACTACTGTAGTTTTAAACAGCTCTGGCGACTGCTGTAGTTTTAAACAGCTCTGGCGACTACTGTAGTTTTAAACAGCTCTGGCGACTGCTGTAGTTTTAAACAGCTCTGGCGACTACTGTAGTTTTGGTTTCCAAGCTTCACGAACTTTCCAGGCACACTCGAGTCTTAACATCATTGATCATTGATGGTTTTGTGTTGTTTTTCCTGCTCCCAAGTTTTTGTAATACCAATTATTAAATACCTTTTTGAAGGAAATAAAGGGTTAAAAATCTCTTTTATAAAAATTAATCCCCCAAAATGTTAATTTTCCTGAAAATTGCTGTCTTTACCTTGCAGTTACAAATTTAGTTAATTGGACCCCGGAATTAAGAAGGAACGCGGAATATATTAGTGATCCCGGATCTTCTGATTCTGTGTAGCGGATGATTCCATCCATTTATTTTCAAAAACACTGGGATAATAATAGGGGGGGACCCCCTTCATAGCATTTGGTTGTCATCCGAGGAGAATCAAACCAGGAATACTAAAGAAATATTGTTTTTATAACGGTTTTAAAGCTAATCAATACCTGATGCTTGATATGTATTAAAGTGTGCTTAAACATTGCTGTTCAAGTTCTGATAGTAGGTCCATCCAATACAAATTAAATTATTTATATTATTAACTAGTTGACCTTTTAGATATTTAAATAATTGAATCTACGAATTCTGATTATTTTAAAGTGGAATTTTATTATTTTATCTTCATCTTAAAAATAAATTACTCTACTACATAGTACACATCCCTGTATTCCTTTAGTTGTTCCTAAATAGTTAACTGCAAAAGCTACGTCAGCTCCTTCGCAAATGTTCACTGTTCACCTCGAGCTAGGCGGGGTTAAACTTGATGTTTAATGTTTCACCTGTACCATTGTTAAGGTAACGTACTTGATATAGACAGTGAAATATTTATACTATCACTATTTTTGTTAATATTTGTACTATCACTATTATTGTTAATATTTTATCGTGTACAGCTCATATTGATGTCTATCTATGCTTAATTTCAGCTCCAGAATTAGATACTAAACCGTAACACTAGTAAAATAACAAAACATTATTTTTAAACAGCCAACAGAGTATTCAGTTTTACTATGTCATTACTTAATTTGGCTGTAGGACTATTCTTATTTGGGAAATACAGTACATACAGTTAATTATTATTAATCCGAAATAAAAATAATATTATCACTTTAAGTTATCTGTCTCTTTCAACAAATTATTAATTTATACTAATATATTTTTAAAGAACAGGATAAAATATATTTAAATTAATAGGTGTATTATTTTACGAGAGGGTTATAATAACTTTATTCCGAGATCCAGGTGTCTAACAACATTGTTTTCAAAAATAAGAACAATTCCAAATGATGAATTCGTTCCTTTTTTCTCTCAACGAGCACATCGGAGTGTTAGTGATACGCTCCTAGTTAACTGTAACGCCGCTAGGTAGCAGCACAAAGCACGGGCCTAGTTCCCACAAGGTCGATAGAACCTAGGTCCCGCGAAGGGAGGGATCCTAATAGGGAGACGGTTAATAAAGTTACTTTATCTAGTTTAATATTTGCATGGATTGAATCATGTGATCTTAACTATTATATTTAATAGAGAGATTCAATTGCTTTTAATTAATACCGATGTTGAGCATAGGTGCTAACTGTTTGTAGATTCTAGACCTTTCTTCATACCAGACTCAAACTAATATTCGTATTCGTATATTCGACTTACAAGCCCACTGACAAACCTTTTATCTCTTTTCCCACGAGGGTTATCACGGTAGGAGTTTACCTCTGAAAGGTCTTTTTTCCTACCAATATCCTACTATATAATAGATTTCTGGTAGGGAAAAAGGCCTTTCAGAGGTAGACTCCTACCGTGAACGAACTTTACTTACGGAAATGTCTACGTAGCCCTGGTGGAGCACAAATCTTCATCCAAACCGGCACCGGTGACTCCATTGATCGGGACTCGATCGGCGACTCGATCGACCGGGGTCCTTTAAACTTTATTTTCCTTTGTTTTGTCCATTTCTGGTTTTCATCTCCACGGTTTCTCTCCCTTTCCCCCACTTCTGTACCCCTGTATTTTGTTTAAGGTCCCAGTTGACCATTTATGTGTCGTAGGGCGGCTTTTTATTATTTTCACAAAACCCGTCAAGGTGCCATATTTAAATCATATATGTGTTTTGTGTTATATGTACTATGTAAGGATTATCAAACCCTTCCTTCACCTCTGCCAAGACATCTTGTGAATGTGAGGAATGCCAGGCCTCCACCGTGGTTCGGATCCCACGTTAAACTGTAGGTCCTCCATTTCATCTCTAGGTCCTCCATTTCATCTCACAATCACCCTACCATTACACATTAGCGTAAGTGCGTATAGCCCGAACGGGTAGTAAGACACGGTGCCAATAATAATAATAATAATAATAATAATAATAATACTATGGAAGGCTGGAATTCGAGAGCCCTTCGGGGCTGGTGTTGTGACTCCTACTTTATGTAATAAATTAAATTGATGTTTAAAATATAATAAAATACCTTGCAAACAAACAAACGACTTACATAGATATGCCAGTGTTATTCAGCTGTCATTTGTATACATTAATTTTAATACTGTTATGTTGTGTTCCAGAATCGTCCCAAGCCGCCAAATCCGGCGGTTGCTTCACGGGCGAGACCACGACAGAGACATCTGACGGCAGAACTGTGAAGCTCGCGGACGTGCGAGTGGGAGACCACATTCTCTCGCTCGACAGAGCTACCGGCCGGCTGTCCTACAGCGAGGTGATCCTGTTCCTGGACCGTGACCCGGAACAGAGGCGAGAGTTCCTCCGGATCACGACCACTTCCGGCAGGTCTCTCACCGTCACACCCTCGCACCTGCTCATGATCGCGAACAAAAGAAACACTAGTGTGATCGCACACGAACTAAACACTAAGACTATTTTCGCCGACCAAGTGAAAGTTGGTGATTACATCTTAGTCCACGGGCACGACCGGTTATCTTCCACGGGACTGGACAAAGTCCAGGAGGTACTTCCGGTCCTGCGGCGAGGGGTTTACGCCCCTTTGACCCGAGAAGGGACGGTCGTGGTGAATGGCGTAGTGGCGTCATGCTACGCCGTCGTGAACAATCCGAGTCTAGCCCATCTGGCGCTAGCACCGGTTCGAATCTACGCCAACCTCCGAGACGGCGTGTTAAGGGTCCTGTTAGCGCTAAGCAGACCACTGTCCGGCCGTCCTAACCGACAGCCGGCGAGACCCGACACGGTACCTGTCGGGGTTCATTGGTATGCTAACATGCTATATACTTTCTCGCGATACGTACTACCCGCTCAAATGCTATATAGATAGTTTATATTGCTCACCTCCGGACTAATATGATTGGATCTTGGGAGTTTAAAACGACAAGAGCACGGAGACCTCATATTTTAATAAAATGTTCAGTGACGTATATTGTAGAATATTAAAGTGCTATGCGAAATGATAGTACCTTGTGATATTAACCTATTCCAACATTATCTACCGGTGAATAACTCATGCAAGGTTATATTAGTGTTATATTAAAAAATAAATCAAAACTACGGATAGTTCCCTCAGAATTAATATTATAGAATAACTTCCTTTTCCAGGTCTAGCAACCACCTAAAAATAAAAACTCTTACTTGTGTGATGAAATCGCCCGCAGATAAAGAACCACGAGTTGTTTACAACTGTTGTACACGCTTGCCAACCCCGAGATATATTAAATAAATATCCATCTCGACTAGAACATGTGAGCCAGTGGAAACGTTCTGAAGCTGACCCATACAACTGACTGAAACACGTGTGTGAGCGGGAACCTACAACACTTTCAAGTTTCCTTATTTATGTAAGATTAATTGTATTGTTGTGTGAAAATTGTTAATTGATATAATTACTATTTATATTTTTAATAGCTTGTTTTAAAAATCTGCCAAATAATGTAATTAAGACATGCCTAAGCATGGAGCTTCCAAATACTATTTTTTATAGTGCAATTTTTTTTAAATATGTAGAAAGAACTCTTTAATATTGTCAAAATAGAATCAGTATTTTTTATAACGAAAATCTGTGTTTTCCAATTATTTGCTGTATCGAAAATGTATCTACAGTAGCCTCATGGCTTCTTTGGTGCTGACCTACAGCTCACAGCTGACAACTAAAAGCTTTGAAACATTACCAGAACAAACTATGTATCCCTACGCCGAACCATAGGATCTGCAAAAACATGTGTTTAGCAGCTGTCACTTTTGAAGGTCAAAATTTAAGTATATACCTAAATGTTGACTGTCAGAAGTCAGCTGTGAGCTGTCAGTCAGCACCAAAGAAGCCATGGGGATACTATACACGAAAATATATGTAGACGACTGTGTTCCCTTAAACCAATTATAAATATATTCACGTAATGTGATGTGTTAATGTCCGCCAGGAGGACAGAGTACAACTTCTCCGCTTGGATCGCTACATTATTATCAGAACACGCCAATCGCTGTAAGTTGGCGAGATACGATCCAATTCTCATAGGAGTAAGCTTAAATAGATATACTTTAATGCGTCCATACGTCAAGTCACGCTATCTGCAGCTGCCATTATGGATGGATACTATCCAGACCAATAGATTAGCATTAAAGCTATATATTCAAATTGGGTGCTAAAAACATGTTTGTATTTTCTAAAAAAAATTTCCCATAAAATTTAACTGTAGATAATGAATTCCACGCAATATTTTATTGAGAAATTATTATATTTATTTAAATTAATATGGACAGTACTCGCCAAAGATTATAAAAACAAGAGTGTGATTTATTATTATTATTATTATTATTATTATTATTATTATTAGCACCGCGTCTTGCTACGCGTTCGGGGAATCCGAACCACGGTGGAGGCCTGGCATACCCCACATTCACAAGATGTCTTGTCAGAGGTGAAGGAAGGGTTTGGTAATCAGATAAATCTATGCTGGGACCTGGGATTGAACCCCGGCTGCCAGCACATAAGTCTGACACCTTACCCCTAGACCGCCAGGTCACCGATTTAATATTACATTTATTGTTTTAGTAAATGGCCAAAAAAATGTTTATTCTCAAATGAACTTTGAGTGGGAGCTATCTTGACATTATTATACCTATAGCATCCTTTAATATTTTTATCGAGGTTTATTGTGGGTTTTATAATAAGTCATTCAAATTTTGATAAATATAGTAGCAATAACAATATTAGAGAAGTTTAAAACAAAAGTATATTAATCAAGAGATAACAAAATAAAATATAAGAGTAATTCAAAACTAGCTTGGAAACCCTTAAATAAATGTGGACATTTTTTGTTGTTGAGAAATTGGTTGAATATTATTTTAGGGTGGATATTTCTCAAGTCAAATTTGTAGGGGAAGATATAACAAATAAAAATATTAAAACAAAGGTTTTTAGAAACACTAGCTAAAGAAATGTATTTTATCTTCAATTAAATGCTTCAGATCTTGCTTTGACCTAGGATGCTGTGTCACAATCATTCGCCTTTTTGAGTTCTGAACAGTCAGTTTCTTATAACACCCACTTTCACCCTGGCTTCTATCTAGTGATGGGTCGCTCGTGAGCGGGTCTTTCAAATTGAACGACTCTTGAACGAGAGCTGTGAACGAACGAATCTCGCTTCGCGAGCGAGTCACTCACGCCACCATTATTCACGACACTCTTCGCTCTCGTTCATCCGCTCTGGCAAGAGTCAGGAGTGTTTGTCATTCACGACTCTTTCGTCGTTCTTCGTTCACTACTAAGAAAGAATCAACTATAAATGCTTACTATCGTTACTAGATAGCAGCACGGCCTACAATATTAAACTAACTATTTTTCTTAACATCACTTAGACATAATTCTGTGAATTAGACACTAAAGGTTATATGCTAAGGTTAATTATTATAAGTAATAGAATTAAAGAATCAAACACAATAGGATTCGGATAAATTACACATAAAACTTAATTCGTTCATAAGTTGAAAGGAAAGGGACAGATTTGCACGCTCGGAACGGGAATTGTGAGAACTAGTTAGCGCTCGCTCATCAATTTTAGGATTGTTGAAGGGGTGAAGGGATTGGGAGCGAGCCACCAATGTGAACGATATGACTCATATGAACGACCCTTTTGAGTGAGCGAGCTTATGTGAACTGGTTCGACCCATCACTACTTCGATCCTCTAGATACATAGTTGTGGTGTCTAATGATCGGAGCTTTTATCGAGCTAAGACTATCTTCACAGTTGATGCAATTAATGGAGACGAAGATGTATCACTTCCAGGATCATTAATTCGTATTCAGATGGTAGATACCGACGAAAGATTTAATATGGATCCATATAAAATTAAATTTAAATGTAAGCCATGTGTTTTGTGAGTTGTGCATGACGATGGAGACACGGTTTAAGACGTAAGAATTGTTTATTAGCGTTTTATATACTTATACTTCTTACTCCGATCCCACATACTAACTAACCCGTGTATAACCCTGGTATTGAGACAAATGAACTAAAAAACTGCATGTAGTTAAATTTATACATTATACTTATATTTCTAGGGTCTAATGAACTATGTTTTAATACTGAGACCAGTGTGCCTTTGTATCCTTGCTACATTACATTCACATCTTGTTTTAATACTGAGACCAGTGTGACCTTGTATCCTTGCTACATTACATACATATCTTGTTTTAATACTAAGACCAGTGTGCCCTTGTATACTTGCTACATTACATTCACATCTTGTTTTAATACTGAGATCAGTGTGCCCTTGTATCCTTGCTACATTACATTCACATCTTGTTTTAATACTGAGACCAGTGTGCCCTTGTATCCTTGCTACATTACATTCACATCTTGTTTTAATACTGAGACCAGTGTGCCCTTGTATCCTTGCTACATTACATTCACATCTTGTTTTAATACTGAGACCAGTGTGCCCTTGTATCCTTGCTACATTACATTCACATCTTGTTTTAATACTGAGACCAGTGTGCCCTTGTATCCTTGCTACATTACATTCACATCTTGTTTTAATACTGAGACCAGTGTGCCCTTGTATCCTTGCTACATTACATTCACATCTTGTTTTAATACTGAGACCAGTGTGCCCTTGTATCCTTGCTACATTACATTCACATCTTGTTTTAATACTGAGACCAGTGTGCCCTTGTATCCTTGCTACATTACATTCACATCTTGTTTTAATACTGAGACCAGTGTGCCCTTGTATCCTTGCTACATTACATTCACATCTTGTTTTAATACTGAGACCAGTGTGCCCTTGTATCCTTGCTACATTACATTCACATCTTGTTTTAATACTGAGACCAGTGTGCCCTTGTATCCTTGCTACATTACATTCACATCTTGTTTTAATACTGAGACCAGTGTGCCCTTGTATCCTTGCTACATTACATTCACATCTTGTTTTAATACTGAGACCAGTGTGCCCTTGTATCCTTGCTACATTACATTCACATCTTGTTTTAATACTGAGACCAGTGTGCCCTTGTATCCTTGCTACATTACATTCACATCTTGTTTTAATACTGAGACCAGTGTGCCCTTGTATCCTTGCTACATTACATTCACATCTTGTTTTAATACTGAGACCAGTGTGCCCTTGTATCCTTGCTACATTACATTCACATCTTGTTTTAATACTGAGACCAGTGTGCCCTTGTATCCTTGCTACATTACATTCACATCTTGTTTTAATACTGAGACCAGTGTGCCCTTGTATCCTTGCTACATTACATTCACATCTTGTTTTAATACTGAGACCAGTGTGCCCTTGTATCCTTGCTACATTACATTCACATCTTGTTTTAATACTGAGACCAGTGTGCCCTTGTATCCTTGCTACATTACATTCACATCTTGTTTTAATACTGAGACCAGTGTGCCCTTGTATCCTTGCTACATTACATTCACATCTTGTTTTAATACTGAGACCAGTGTGCCCTTGTATCCTTGCTACATTACATTCACATCTTGTTTTAATACTGAGACCAGTGTGCCCTTGTATCCTTGCTACATTACATTCACATCTTGTTTTAATACTGAGACCAGTGTGCCCTTGTATCCTTGCTACATTACATTCACATCTTGTTTTAATACTGAGACCAGTGTGCCCTTGTATCCTTGCTACATTACATTCACATCTTGTTTTAATACTGAGACCAGTGTGCCCTTGTATCCTTGCTACATTACATTCACATCTTGTTTTAATACTGAGACCAGTGTGCCCTTGTATCCTTGCTACATTACATTCACATCTTGTTTTAATACTGAGACCAGTGTGCCCTTGTATCCTTGCTACATTACATTCACATCTTGTTTTAATACTGAGACCAGTGTGCCCTTGTATCCTTGCTACATTACATTCACATCTTGTTTTAATACTGAGACCAGTGTGCCCTTGTATCCTTGCTACATTACATTCACATCTTGTTTTAATACTGAGACCAGTGTGCCCTTGTATCCTTGCTACATTACATTCACATCTTGTTTTAATACTGAGACCTGTGTGCCCTTGTATCCTTGCTACATTACATTCACATCTTGTTTTAATACTGAGACCAGTGTGTCCTTGTATCCTTGCTACATTACATATGTTTTAATACTGAGACCAGTGTGCCCTTGTATCCTTGCTACATTACAGTCACATCTTGTTTTAATACTGAGACCAGTGTGCCCTTGTATCCTTGCTACATTACATTCACATCTTGTTTTAATACTGAGACCAGTGTGCCCTTTTATAAAAATTAATTATGGTAACAATTGATTAAAAGATATAATTTTTAAATGCATTTTTCTCAAAATATTTGTTAACCTAAGGAATAATAATCATGCACAACAGCAAGAATATAGATAGCACAGTAATACAGTTACAATGACCTAACACGTTAATTTGTTAAACTAAAACATATTAATGAATCAAATAGCCAAATATATTATTTATGCATTTTAGTGAGAATTACTCCATCAAGATATAATATTCTGAAAATTGAAAAACGACACATGGACACGAGAATCGAACCTGGGACCTTTTGTCTTAGTACGCCATTTTCTTACCACTGAGCTATCCAGGATTCGTCCCGTGCCCAGGGTCATTCTTCATTCATATTTTAAGGCAGAGTCTATGATGGACGTGAGGAAACTGTCGGCTACAAATATGTTATTTATTAAGATCACGAGCTATCAGATAACGCAGCCACCTTCGACTCGGTAATCGGCTTAACTAAAATGCATAAATATTAGCTTTAGCTATTTGATTCATTAATATGCAATCCTGTACAGTTATAATAATTGTACTAATAGCAGCAATAAAGGAACTACCGAGTCGAAGGTGGCTGGTTATCTGATATCACATGATCTGAATAAAATCACTACATTTGTAGCCGACGATTTCCGCACGTCCATCATAGACTCTGCCTTAAAATATGAGTGAAGAATGACCCTGGGCACGGGACGAATACTGGATAGCTCAGTGGTAAGAGCATTGGCGTACTAAGACAGACGTCCCGGGTTCGATTTCTGTGTCCAGGTGTCATTTTTCAATTTTCAGAATATGATAGAACACATTATTTTAAAAAGTCAGATGAGCAGTTGTTACAAAATTTATAATCTGCTGTGCTAATTCTCCATAGTCTCCATAGTCTCCATAGTCTCCATAGTCTCCATAGTCTCCATAGTCTCCATAGTCTCCACAGTCTCCATAGTCTCCATAGTCTCCATAGTCTCCATAGTCTCCATAGTCTCCACAGTCTCCATTGTCTCCATTGTCTCCATAGTCTCCATAGTCTCCATAGTCTCCATAGTCTCCATAGTCTCCACAGTCTCCACAGTCTCCACAGTCTCCACAGTCTCCACAGTCTCTACAGTCTCCACAGTCTCCACAGTCTCCACAGTCTCCACAGTCTCCACAGTCTCCACAGTCTCCAAAGTCTCCAAAGTCTCCAAAGTCTCCAAAGTCTCCAAAGTCTCCATAGTCTCCATAGTCTCCATAGTCTCCATAGTCTCCATAGTCTCCATAGTCTCCATAGTCTCCATAGTCTCCATAGTCTCCATAGTCTCCATAGTCTCCATAGTCTCCATAGTCTCCACAGTCTCCACAGTCTCCACAGTCTCCACAGTCTCCACAGTCTCCACAGTCTCCACAGTCTCCACAGTCTCCACAGTCTCCACAGTCTCCACAGTCTCCACAGTCTCCACAGTCTCCACAGTCTCCACAGTCTCCACAGTCTCCACAGTCTCCACAGTCTCCACAGTCTCCACAGTCTCCACAGTCTCCACAGTCTCCACAGTCTCCACAGTCTCCACAGTCTCCACAGTCTCCACAGTCTCCACAGTCTCCACAGTCTCCACAGTCTCCACAGTCTCCACAGTCTCCACAGTCTCCACAGTCTCCACAGTCTCCACAGTCTCCACAGTCTCCACAGTCTCCACAGTCTCCACAGTCTCCACAGTCTCCACAGTCTCCACAGTCTCCACAGTCTCCACAGTCTCCACAGTCTCCACAGTCTCCACAGTCTCCACAGTCTCCACAGTCTCCAAAGTCTCCATAGTCTCCATAGTCTCCATATTCTCTATAGTCTCTATAGTCTCTATAGTCTCTATAGTCTCTATAGTCTCTATAGTCTCCATAGTCTCCATAGTCTCCATAGTCTCCATAGTCTCCATAGTCTCCATAGTCTCCATAGTCTCCATAGTCTCTATAGTCTCTATAGTTCTCCATAGTCTCCATAGTCTCCATAGTCTCCACAGTCTCCACAGTCTCCACAGTCTCCACAGTCTCCACAGTCTCCACAGTCTCCATAGTCTCCATAGTCTCCATAGTCTCCATAGTCTCCATAGTCTCCATAGTCTCCATAGTCTCCATATTCTCTATAGTCTCTATAGTCTCTATAGTCTCTATAGTCTCCATAGTCTCCATAGTCTCCATATTCTCTATAGTCTCTATAGTCTCTATAGTCTCTATAGTCTCTATAGTCTCCATAGTCTCCATAGTCTCCATAGTCTCTATAGTCTCTATAGTCTCCACAGTCTCCATAGTCTCCACAGTCTCCATAGTCTCCATATTCTCTATAGTCTCTATATTCTCTATAGTCTCCATAGTCTCCATAGTCTTTATAGTCTCTATAGTCTCTATAGTCTCCACAGTCTCCACAGTCTCCACAGTCTCCATAGTCTCCATAGTCTCCATAGTCTCCATAGTCTCCATAGTCTCTATAGTCTCTATAGTCTCCACAGTCTCCATAGTCTCCATAGTCTCCATAGTCTCCATATTCTCTATAGTCTCTATAGTCTCTATAGTCTCTATAGTCTCCATAGTCTCCATAGTCTCCATAGTCTCCATAGTCTCTATAGTCTCTATAGTCTCCACAGTCTCCATAGTCTCCATAGTCTCCATAGTCTCCATATTCTCTATAGTCTCTATAGTCTCTATAGTCTCCATAGTCTCCATAGTCTCCATAGTCTCCATAGTCTCCATAGTCTCTATAGTCTCTATAGTCTCTATAGTCTCTATAGTCTCTATAGTCTCCACAGTCTCCACAGTCTCCATAGTCTCCATAGTCCCATGGGCTTGTTCTGTCAGGAACGCTTGCGGGAGGGGTAACGTCGCAGGCAAGGTACTTCTGGGGGTTCTAAGCAATATGTAGATTTGTGAATTTGGGTTTAATAGTAGAGGCTAAAAGATGATACAAAAACATGTGATGTTGATTGTAAGATAGAGAGTAGAAAGAAATGGGCACCCGTGCTCGTGGAAGAACTGGCTTAGCTAGTGAATACTAACACCATCCAAGTTGACTGATTACTACGTCGTGCTTCTATCGAACTCGATCCCGGGACCCTAGGCCCCAACGATTACCTCCAAGTACCATTACTATCGATGACCCGAAGATAATATATGTATCGATACGGCGTCGGTCAGAGTGACCGCCCGCGAAATGGATGGAATTGTGACGCCCCATTGCCAAAAGGTCAATGTCTTCTATACCACGGTATTATTCCTTTTCGGCCTCACTAGTTGACACAGTGCTCTGATATATCAGTGCTCGGCTGTAACCTCCCGAGTATGTTAATTCATTCACGTGTAACCAATTGAGTTATGCAAGTCTAAACAAGAATTTAAATATTGCTCGGTGGTTGTGAAAGTCTTGTATTTTAACAGTATTTTTATTCCTCTTCATCTTCATCATTTTCACAACAGTCATATAAGTTTAACACTTTTTCCACACATCCCTCAGGCTCATCCACTCATACTTTTTCATCTTACATGCCTTGGTACATTTCAACTGATTCACCATACAAGTGCATGATGGCAGTGGTCACAACCTTGAGCAAGAACTTCTCAAAAGTTCCAACACTGTTTCAGGTGTTGGTGCTACTGTCATCCATTTAATACAAAGATTTCTGGTTTTGTCCAGCATTCATCTATAATCTTCTGGTTCCCGAACTTCAGGAAAGTTTGGCAATCATATTTCCCAAATAACTGTTGATAGTTGGCTCGTAGAGAATGTTGATGAAGACAGTCATCCCATGGTAGAATCTGTGTTTTTTCAACTGCACCTTATCAGCTTAGGAGTGTTTGGTATCTCACCTCATTGATATATTCGGTTTTAGTATTTATTGAATACAGCTAACTTATAAACTTTTGGATCGAACAGTGGTCTTTGTCGGATAGTAAAAACTGGCTCACCGACATTTAAAATAGTGAAATGAAATCCTCATTAAATTTGTTTGTAGACGTTTCAGAGCTTTGATCTTGTCTTTCCCAGAAAGAGCACTGATCGTATCACAACTTGGCCATACATGTAAACTAGTTAATTCTGATTTAACAAGAGAGTCAACTGCAGATGCAAGTTTCTTAATTTATAATAACTGACTCGACCACTTGTTCCGCGTTTTATGCACAGTTTGCTCTCCCGACTGATTCCCGATTATATATAAAGATCTAAAACCAAAACGCCATTGTCATCAGATACACAAACAATATTTGAGTATCTCACAGGTGCAGCACCTATATTAGCATCATCAGAGTATCTGCTTCTTCTTGGCAAGTTGCAAGAAGTTCTACTTCTTGGAAGCCTTTGCCCACTATTTTGATGCTCGTTTTATAATAAATAGAAAACAATGTTACATCACCCATATTCTTCCTTCTGTTATCCTCTTGCCCAATTTATAAAAGGAATTTTGCTTAACTTAATTTTACAAGCAGCAGTTTGTACAAGACATTTCCTGTTGACCATTCTTCTAACACTTTAAATGTTATTGAAGGAAATTTCTTCCTTTGAACCTCTGACGAGACTTTCTGATTATTTAACTGATTTATAAAATTAAAAATCAAACACAATGTCGATTATCTTGCTGTAATAGAAAGTATGATTGAGGATCAAATCAGATAGTTAATCAAATGTCCTCTTTTCTCCATACAGCTTTTGAATCAATGCCATCCCATTAATTACAGTTGTCGATTAAGGAACATCTCTATCGTAAGGTGAAATTAGGCTTTTCAAGTGTTTCACCAATACTACCTTGCTAGTTTTTTTTTACTAACCCATCAGGGTTGACCAGACTCCAAGGTATTGGCCAAAGGGGTGGCTGAACAAGCCTAACATATTTAAATGTCGGTTTTCTGGCATAAGTGTCATATTTGCATAAAGCTGTCGGTATACCTTGAGGAGTACTTCTTTGTACTTTCCACTCTGTTTCAATGTGAAAGTAGGATTTAAAGTCTCCAAGCTGATTTATATATGGGCGTGAACAAATTTTCTCCTTTTTTTCATTTCTTTCGGTTTAAATGTTTCACATGTGTCCCCGACTTTCTTCCCCACGATCAACAGAGATGTGTACATCAGATGGCTCTGCTCTTCCTGTAAATAAGTTAATTATGTCTGAAGGACTTTGGTCAAATGGATTAGTCTATTCTCTTGCCAACAATTGAACTGCAGAGGAAATACACTCTTTTATCTATTCTTTAAGTGGATTTCTTAGTAGACCAGCGTGGTAAAATGTGTCTTGACTTGTGAAACGTAGATTTTCTCGTATCTCTTAGATTTGATGCACGGTATTCAGCTGTTTCATAATATTTCTTAACAGTGCTTACTTTTAAACTGAATCCTTCAGTACCTCCTGAAGCTTGAGTATTCCTGTTAACGGTCTCCTCCGGTGTTTTATTTACAGAAATGTGTGAAAATGGGTTCTCAATCCTAATTGAACGGAAAACTCTCCAACTTTGAAGTAGTTTCTTACTTCGGGCTCATTTTACTACACATTAGATATTTCAGCAAAATTAACTAATATATGTCGTGCATAGTTAATTTTGTCCTGAGAAAAACACCATGGATAATTTGCTGTATAAATAACTTGAACAGTAGCCAATTTCTTTCTCGGTTACCTCGGATTAATCCAAGTAATAGCTCCACCAAATCTAGGTATGTCATCCAGCATGATTAGAAAGGTCCATTGCCATTCCTTAAATAGTATAAATAGCCCTCAAATGTATCCATGACATTTTTTATGTAGGGATCTTCTATTGAATTGTTGAATGTTTCATTGCACATTTTGTCCCTGTTCCAGTACCGATGTTATTTTTTCAGTTAAAGCTTTAATTTAATCTGTACTGCCTCAAAATTTCATAAACATTTGACATTTATGTCACAGGTTAGTTAATACACAGCTAATAAGCAATGGTTTCGGCTTGAACAGCAACATTATTACTAAATATTATGTTATGTTAAGTCCAGTTCATGAACTAATAGCTTAAGTTTCTGGATTGTTTTGTCGTCTGAATGTCAAAATAAGTTATTTTGTTGAGATTGTTTATAATTCTCTACACATTCGTGTAGAAGCTGAGCAGTAATGATTGCAGGAGGGTTTTTCCTAAGTAGTGGTCGAAATTACAGTTCTGGCTCACTTTCTCCCATAAGGTTAACATTGATCCACCTCTTTGCCATAAGAATAGCATTGATCCTCCACATTTCGCGAGTTTGGGTCACTTTCTCCACATTGGTTCTCTTAACTGGGGAGCGGGTCACTTTCTCGCATAATAATAGCATTGATCAGTGGTGGATCAGGAAATATTATTTTGGGTGGTTGAAATTAATTCTATCAAGTTTTATCTTGGACTCTCCTTACTATTGAGGTGGGTAACTTTCACCCATACGGATAGTATTAAGATTTCTTAAAGTAAGTCAGTGGCGGATCGGGAAACATTATTTTGGAGTTAATAATTTTTCAAGTTTTAGCATTGATCCTCCTCACTGTAAATTTGGGTCGTTTTCTACCACACTGATCCTTCCCATAGAGCAGGTGGGTCACTTTTATTATAAGAATAACATTAATCAGTGCCAGATCGGGGAATATTGTTTTGGGGAATTTTAGCATTGATCCTCCTCACTGTAAATTTGGGTCGTTTTCTACCACATTGATCCTTCCCTTAGAGCCAGTGGGCCACTTCCTCTGGTAAGAATAGCATTGATCAATGGCGGATCAGGGAATATTATTTTGGGGGTTTTAGCATTGATCCTCTTCACTGTGGAGTTGGGTCACTTTTTCCCACCTTGATTCTTCTCATAGACTGGGCGGGTCCTCTACAAGACAAGTCAAGACAGGAATAGACCGTATTTCCATTACGACATGGGGTTAACAACCCAGTATCTTCTGTCCCTCCTTCAATGTTGTAAAAGTGTATTTCCATTCCAATGGAGTTTTATTCCGTTGTACTTGTTGGTTCATTTTGATATTCTATGCGTCAATGGGTCTTGCCTGGTGATGTTACCGCACACTAGGGTGATGTCGCAACTAGAGAGAGAGCGTTGACACAATCTGATTATGCACAATCAGAGGCCTCTCTCTCTCTCTCTCTCTCTCTCTCTCTCTCTCCAGATAGAAGCCTCACACTGATTTATAATCCACAGTTAGGATCCTCTATTCCCCCACAAGTGTCTACTAAAATTGGTTGTTTGGTACCTTCCGTCGACATGTGAGAGTGTATATATCCACCATACCAACATGGACCACTGTTGGCGAAGATAAGGTAGTAGGGAGGAGCAAGGTATAGGGAACCCATTTAGTGAGAACTAGTGACGGTACAATTCAGCGGATATTCGAACCCCCGACCTCCCCCGCCATAACTATATGAGTTACATGCACCCTTTCTGGTTAAGCGTATATATATATATATATATACATATATTAAAATAATGTGGTAGGGATGATTAATAAAAGGTTCCAGCATTTTCCCCGGAGGTATAACTAGCAACAGTTTACCCAGCAGGGATTCGATCCCAACCTTCTCCATCATAATTAAATGATCCTGACATGGATTCGAACCTCGATATCACCACTAGTGTATGTGAGAACGGTCATCCAATCAAATTCTTCCTTCCCGGGGTTGAGTATGCCCCGCAATTGCAAGAATGAAATAATAAGGGGAAATCAAAAAGGGTTTTATCAGTTAGAGCTGTTTGACCAGATTTTCCTTTTGATATAATTAGACCAGGTAGAATGTGTACCCACATTTCCTTGGAGTGAGAGAGGAAAACTATTTAAGAAAATCAATCTCAGTTCACCAGAACGTGAATCAAACGCCGATCACCCTGTCCTCGACAATCTATTATAACACGATAGTGACGCCTTAGACCATGCGACCATCGATGCAGGTAAACAATTTTTTAAATATAAAATGCATTCCCAGTCATTTTAATTTGCTAGTCGAACATATTTAATTATGGTTAAAAAAGGGCCCAATTTTAGAAATACATGAGAAATGTTCAAATATAAAATATATTGATTAATCATATGGCCTATATTACTTATCATATAAATAAATTAAAATTGATCTTTGTGTGTTTATGTTTTCTTGTTTTTGTGTGTACACACTAGAACTTCTAAACCTAGAACCTCTAAAGTGGAAACATGGCTTACATATGTTTGGGGGCGCGGCCTGCCCTGACATTTAATTTTTATCGCTTGAGAAAAATCAGTTGACCCTTACTGGGTTCAAACCCACGAGCATCGGATCCTGAGGCGATCACTTTACTCCAAGATCATCGAGGTCAACAGTTTTATTGGATCATTAAAATAATTGCGAGAAAACTTATTTTTGCCATTCTCGAACTAAGGACACCGATAACCACCATCACACATGCAATTATGGCCAAATGCTTTGGAGTGAGAGTGGAGGTGGGATTCATTTCATTTTTAAAACTCCTTATATATTTTTACTAGAATATTAATTTTGTTATCATTGAAAATTTGCTTTACTTGTGACGTATATAGATAGTAATATATGTTTTAATTTTTGATAAATAGCAAAAAAAAAGTGTTAATAATTTCACCATCTCAGCAAATAATTCCCTCTAGGTCTACGTGAATATATTTTTACTGTGAAGTTAATAATGAACTAAAATGTTTATGATCTACTTGAAGATAAATTAATTAAGTCAAGAGTGAAACCCAAATTATATCTTACTTTTGTATATAAAATCAGTAGTGAAGTCTCAAAGTCAGCACTGTTGGCTAACGCGCTAGTCGTGTTGAGCTAGACTGCTGAGGATGGGGAGATCGAGGTTCGAATCTCAGTTTGGTGAACTGGAGAGGGTTTTTCCTAAATAGTTTTCCACTCTCCCTCCACGCAAATGCGGGTTCACTTCGTCTAATTCAACCTTCCCAATTCCTAATCGATTAGCGTAATTAGTACTTAAAGCGTATAACCCGAACCTAAAAATGCATGAAATTAATCAAATGATTTAATTTTCCTGTGTTTCAAACCACAGAAATAAATGTAGGCATTTAAGCTTTATTTTGAATTTTGAATTCTATATGCATTTATAATGTAAGATGGTCACCTGGTGGTCTAGGGGTAAGGTGTCAGACTTCTGTGCTGGCGGCCGGGGTTCAATCCTAGGTCCCGGCATAAATTTATCTGATTTCCAAACCCTTACTTCACCTCTGACAAGACATCTTGTGAATGTGGGGAATGCCAGGCCTCCACCGTGGTTCGGATTCCACGTTAAACTGTAGGTCCTCCATTTCATCTCACAATCACCCTACCATTACACATTAGCGTAAGTGCGTATAACCTGAACGGGTAGTAAGACGCGGTGATAATAATAATAATATAATGTAAGATTAAATAAATATGTTATACTTAATTATATACAAATCTGTCAGGAATAAATATAAACATTTTGATTCGATAGTATCAACTAATGTTTAAATCGTATCCCTCGATTGTGTAGGATAATTATGTATGGATGTATTGGCAATGATATGTCATTTCACCATGGTGGTAGCATGATATGTCACTTCTAGACATACAGTGGGTGTGCTCAGCACATTGGCAATATACTAGGTGCATGACCAATATTCAATAAAATTGTAAACTTGACAAGAAAGTGAAATAATTGTTTTAATGTTAAAACCTAACAGATTTAAATTGAATAGTTTGATCAAAGGGATGATAAATGTTATTTTCCAAGGATGACTACATACTTTTTCGTAAAAACAAAGCAATTAAATATAAATAAATTAATAAAATAATATTAATAAATGAAACATATAAGGAAACACAAATAAAAAAAACAGCTTGAGAAGAAATTTAAATTTACTATACAAAGTTGATGACGGTGATTTGATTTCAGCCTTATTGGATCTACACTTCTACAGCTATAACTGGAACCATGATTATTTCTTCAATGACCGATGTTGAAGTGTAGATCCTCCAAGGCTGCAATGATATAATGTGCGTTTAAGGAAATGTCTCTTTGGCCCTTGCCCTGGTGGGATATATTTTGTGTAAGGTACATGACGCTAATATTTTGATGGTGGCATCCTTTGGTGAAAAGATCGATGACCACTTCGTTGGCTTCACGCATCAGGTCATCCAGGATAATCATCTGTGGAGAGTCATGGCAAACCCTTACAGAATATGACGTTGGAACTTGACCCGTATTGTTCAAATCCCGGTTGCCATAAAGCATAATACCAGGTGGTTTTATCAAATTTAACGTCAAACATTGTGTCCAAGTGACGAATAAAGTTGTCTACAAAATGTTACTGTCCACAGCCGGAAGTTCTGCTGATGATGGCCGAAAATGGATGTTTCAATTTGTCCATAATGTTTGAGACTAAGCTTATAAGCTAAATGAACTTGTATTTATAAAATAGGAGGGAGGGAGTGTAGACGTTAAAACACAAACATAATGATTTTTATCATATTTATTTACAAATATGGCTCACACCGTAAAAAATATATATAGAATATTTATTTACAGATTTATCTCGCACCATGAAAAGTATACTTGGAATATTTATTTACACCAATAAAAGTTTTAGAATATAGCTCACGCCATGAAAAGTATCCTGGGAATATTTATTTATTTACACAAATCAAAGTTTTAAAAATATGGCTCACACCATGAAAAGTATACATGGAATATTTACTATCGGATAAAAATATAAAAAGTATCCCGGGTGCATAAAATAAATCAATAAAAAAATCTGCGTTTTCATGTAGAAAAAATTATGAAAAATCTCAAATCGTTGACAATGGTATGTTAGTGGAACTGTTTAGAGTTAAAGAAAGAAAGGTGATTATTAAGACCGTATAAATGATCACCTTTTAGTCGGAGTGAGCACGTTTACAAGGACTCTTAATACCCAAACGGCAACGTATTATATTCATCAGTTATCCATCGTTTGGTGTACACGGGCTGATAGACTTTAGTCTGCGGAACGGTACATACAGTCGCAAGACCTTTTCTTACAATTTTGTGTGGTATCTGTATGTATCTTTCCGCAGCCTGTTCGGTGACCATTGCTTTAAAAACGTCAAATTTAACGTCGTTCCTGTTGCCGTAGCTTATGGTGATCCCGCGAACCTTGCAAACCGTTTTTGTTTTGGCAGGATCGCCACCTACACAAACTCGGTACGCGTAATTATTGGGACCGCCAGATACAAAGGCGCTAATGTAGCTTCCTGGACCGTAATCTTGAAGTTCATCAATAAGGTCACCTAAAAAGTGTGACCGAGTCAAAACATGTAAGGGAAATGATTGCATTGACTCACCAACTCTGCCACCATTTGGCTTCTCTACGAGGCTCCACACAAACACATCACCTCACCACCCAGATTGTTTTCAACTGAGACGAGTAACCGTCATCGAAGTTACGCCTCTAAGCTGCCCCACCCCGAGAGTGAATAAGAGACGATCGACATGCGTGGGCCCGTACGCGCCAGCGACAGTGCTGTGAAGTTAACGGCCGGTCGAGTAGCGGGAGATTAGAAATCTCGTCCAGTACATGTGAGAGTGTTCCGGAACAGTGTACTCCCCTTTTTACTGCCTTGCTTCCCGCGCCGTGACAACACGTGACTCTACCTTGGTGTGTATAATGGCAGGACTCTATAGCCATGACACACATTTCTCCGCATTCTCTAGGTGAGACACTAAGTGTCAATTTAGATTTAATTTACTTGTATCAAAATTCTGTTTGGTTATCGACGAATTCTAAATTACGTTTTGGACGATATTTACTTATTATTTAGCCTAATTAATTATATATTAGAACTGCGATTCTGTAGAGGTCATGACGGCGCAGTTTGGATTTAGAGATATTACTATTCTTGCAAACGTATCTCATCCGCTTCACGGATCATTTAGGGACTGTTAACACCACCACGTTTGGTGTGCGGGATGTTTAGTTATATTGTACCTTTTGGGTATTTGGGTAAAATCCTGTGGGATGGTCTTGTTACTGTCATTATTGGGGGATTGAATTTCCATAGATCTGAACTTTGTTGGTTATACCTGGGGTCGCGAACCCGGGCTCATAGCGTGTTAGTATAGTTTATAGCTAGATTATTCTATTTTAAATGATCCATCTGTGTAATGGATCTTGGTTCAACTTGTTGGGCTTTAGAAAGGGTGTGATAGTAACCCTCTTTGGTGAACTCTTTCTTATTCATAAGTGATTGGGGAGTCGCCGATGGCGAACAGTCTAGGTCTAGTGTTTATTGTTAGTATGCGGGTTATGATTCCTATGCTCTATTATTATCATCATACATTACGGACATGTATGAAGGTCACTTTAAATGTTTGTTAATTGCTGTGGGTCCCCTCGGCGGCCATCTTATTACTTGGGGTCAAGTCCCATTATTTGTTTGATATTGTTTACTATTGCCTTGTTTTGCTGGCGCCTAACTCTGGGCATGTCCCACTCTTTTCTCTTGGAGTATTGTTATTGTTGAAAATAAATAAACTCTCTTGTGACCAACCTGACTTTTATTTGTGATATAAATAAAGGGGGGGCGGAGTTACAAAAGTATCCAGGCGGTGGAAACCATTCGCCGGGGCGTTTCGTGAATAGAACGCTATCTGTATTGTGATACAAAACGCGGTCCCCCAATTTTTCAAGGATGCTGTATAAGTGCTACCTAGCCATATCAGTCGTGTAGCACGCCACCGCCACACTCGTGTTAGGGTTAGGGCACAACGCGTCACGTGTATCCTTGGGATTGAGAAATATAACCTCATCATTAACATCAATAACGCTGTCCACGGTGATGTACGGATCCGTCAGGTAATTATGGATGCCCTGATAGTCGTTAACAAAGGCTATGTGTGGTAAATCGGGTCTTTGCCCAAACTTTCTCCATAGCGAATTTAAAAAGAGTTTAGCCAGTGCGGAGACCAGGGTTTTTACAAACAGAGCCGAAATACAATTTTACCCCTTCACTGCCCTCATAATTTTGAATATAAGCTAACTTATCATCTTATGAGATACACCACTTTGGCCACCCACTGACTTCCTGTTTAATTTTCAAAAATGTATCAATGCATCCATCAAACAATCCATCCAAACGTGTCTGACGATCTAAACAGATACATTGTACTCCCACACTTAGTGTACTGCTTCAACGGCGTAGCCTTTCTCAACGGCTTTCCAGATTTCGTTAATCACCAAGACGCCTGTCAACCAGTGATTTTTGTTGTTGTACTGACACGCATCTTGGATTTTCTGCTCCTCGCATTTCCTGTACAAGATGAACATTAAGTTGTCGTGCATCCGTGTAGGCAATACGGGCATGAATAAATCTCTTGGAGGCATCACGGCAACTTTGGCTATGCCTTCTACTTGATATATAGACGGACAATTTGGTCCCAAGTTAATTTCGTGGTATCCAATGGGATATTTTTTGTACTTGCAAATGTAAGGATACAATGAACACACATCCAAGTACTTGAACTTCTCTCCACAAGAAAGGTCTTCTTCGTGGAACAGTTTTATACAATTTGTACGCCCGCCAAAGAATGCAACCCTGGGACTGAGGGGCTCCTTGCTGTACACTTTGTGCTGGAGTACAAATTGTTTCAAGTCCTTATCTGTGCGTTTAATTGCATTAAACATACACTCCCTCATCTCCACGCAAGCTATGGTCGCTTCATAGCACGTATCCATGGTCTTGTGGTGGCTGTTTTTGATATGGGTGGTCCTGTAGGGATAAAAGAGAGGGCACCCGTGCCAATAACACCCCCAGAACTGAAAGACGGTGGTGGTATCTCCAGCTTTAATAACGCTGTCTACACGTCACCCTAACACATGTTCCTCACGGCCGTTACCCGCATGAAGGATAGAGACACCGCATTGATGGGCCTCCCAGCAGATGCATTGTACAATGACGTGCGACTGTTGGTCTGCACACCGGTAGCCACCGTTAGGGATTATACCGACGCATTCTCCTTAAGATGACTTCGGTAGTTTAACCAACATGGCCGCTCCTGTGATTGTACACACCTCTCTGTAAGGATCCACCTTTGCTTTTTTCATAAACATGTATCTAAACTGCAGGCAGCCCTTCCGTAGAATCTTTACATCTTTCACGCAACACAGTTACAGCTTGCGGTTAAAATCAAATACTTAATTTTATTTGATCAACGCGTCATACCACTTTTCAAAGGTCTTCCTTTCCCTCAACCGACATCTCACCGATAACGTAGTCCCCCATTGGCGGCAAGGGACCCCTATACCCCGCGTTTTCTTTTTTATTGAAAAAATGGGGGAAATGTCCCTCGGCCAAAGACTCGTCCAAGCCGAATGTCTTGGGAATCTTGGACAACGACATCGGGAGAAAGTTCAGCGAGTCAATAAAGTGGAGTGGGCCATAATGCATGGACTTGATTTTCCCACCATTCATTATGAGCTCTGGAGTCCATTTTTTAACCTCTATCATAAATTTTAAAATGAAATTTCCATCATATCATTTCGCATTATAGCCTAACAGTGTGATATCCTTAAATTTTGTATCTTTAATTTGCTCTAAAAATCCGAAAAATTGGGCCATTGTGGTATCACCCTTGAATATGCGAGTCTCATCGCCCCCGTATTCGGTGCAATGATGGTCATTTACATCAATATGAAGGAAGGTCTTGCAACACGTATGTACGACACAAAGGTTAGGTTCGTGCAAGTACATGTTGACCTCACCTTGAAGAAGCTTTTCTTGTCAGCATTCAAAATCATTGAACACAAATATGAAATTGCTCTTTTACATGGACGGCTGCTGTCAGGAGAGCTTCGTGCTTCGTGCTTCGTGTTCCCTCTGATGACGAGAGAGGCTCACTTGACGCCGTGGACTACACACCAATACATAAATAAAATCTCCAACGTCCCATCCCAATCCTACCCAGACATAAATAACCAATGAGTACAACTAAAAAAAATTAGCATACATAAATAAATAATTATTGAGCACAAATAAAAAAGTAATGAGCATACATAAAAAAACACAAGAAAGTACAAGTACCAACAGGTTTGGAACAAAAACAAACATGTTTGGAACACTGGAAAGGAGGTCAGGGGTGAGGAGGAGAGTCAGGAGGAGGGAAGGGGGGAAAACAACAGCCAATCAGAGAGCAAGGGGGCGTGGTCACGTGACCAAATTCAACCAATCAGAGCAGTGAGGCGACCGGTCCTACCAGCTACCGAGTTGAGTATAAAACCACTGGAAGCCTGGTGTGATGAAAGACGTAAAATCAGCCCACAGTTACACTTATGGATCACCATTTTGCAACTGGAAATTAAGGTTATGATCTTTGCAAGATCACTGAGGGAAGATGTTCATCAATATATTAAGTCGCTGTCACAACTCTTTCCCTGGTTCTTCTCACTGGACTATACCCAATACACTAGATGGATACTAATCCATCTCCGTGACATGTTTTTTTTAGAACAAAAGCATCGTGCTATCTATTAGGAGTTTATGCTTGACAACTTCTCTGTGAAGAAGATAGGGCGTGCATTCTCCAATGTAGCCATAGACCAAGAACACGATCAGAGCAATGCCTGTGTGAAAGGTGAGGGGATGCTGTTGGCCTCACAGATAACTCGTCAGCCCTAAGACGATGGATAGTGTCGGGGTCAGAGAATCGAATAGTTTTGGGAATCTTTTGAGAAACCACGGATGAAATCTGATCTCCGACATCATGAGCAGATGAAATTAAAGTTTCAATCAGGTGAAGACTCTTACCAATTGGATCGAGGATATGGGAAACCCATTCATTGACTAGAGAAATGACCTCCTTGTCCTAGGTACTGTTAAAAAAAATATATATACCTATTATATAGTATAGTTTCAATGTCTTCCAAATAAGTTTACACAATGTCAAGATAAATAAAATTGTGTATTTGTTGGGCGTCACTCCTAGGGTTTATGAGATAATAATAATAATAATAATAATAATAAAAACTTTACCTCGGCTAACTTTGACGGAAGAACGATGACTCCTAATACTCGAGACCACTGGGTGAGCTCGAGAACTCTTTTTTTCCAGATATTACAATGTTAATGATAATGACACTACCTTACCTACAATGGCGTACTGTAAATATCTACAAGAGTTGAAAGAATACTTAAAATAAAACATGAACAATCTAAATAAAATGGATTATTGAAATAAAATGTACTAATTTAGACTACAATAAAAATATATATAAAAAGACAACTATTGATAATTTTGTGTGTTTATTATTGTTTCCTTTTTTTTTTACCACATCCCAATCCGACCTATGGAATTCTGATATGACAAAAAATATATATATTTGTTATTACCTATATTCTTAAACAAAAATGTATCACTTAAAATAACAATCTCTGAACATGGTTGAATTTAGGAGTTTAGAACATATAATACTAGAGTAAAAGAAAGATAATATATTATACTGTCTCCCTTAATTAAGCACGCTCTCCTCTCTTCTTTAGTGTGTGGTAAAAGGGGAACAAAGAATAGATATCCAGTGAAATATGATAACTCTAAAAATAAGGATAGGAATGATAATAATTATTGATCATCACAGATTCCAGATATTATGTTCTTAATAATATAAATTAAAATTCCCAATAACAACCGTTCACATATAACAATTAAGAATTAAAAAAACAAACATTAATAGCATAAATGAAAATCCCCGATAACAACAGTTCACATAAAAATATTAAGAATAAAGAAAACACTAACATTAATATCATAACTGAAGATACCTAACAACAATTAATGACAATGATGACTTAACGAACTGCGATAAAACCAACAAATGCAATAATGCCCCTTACCCTTAACATTAAAATAATACTCCAAAGAAATGTATTGTAAGCAAGATGTTCCCCAGTAGCATTACAGGTGCTCTACAAGTAACTAAATTATAATAGGAGAGATAATCAAAACATAAACCTTTCACCACCTTTTTTTCCAAACATTAATTTTCCAAAACACGCAGGCCGAAAGATGAGGTTAAAGAAAATAGTATAATTTAACTCACCGAGTTCATTTTACCACCAAATAAAATGATTAAATGAAACCCTTACTCTCTGTCACTAGGTGAGTGATCACACCGAGTACGAAAATCTGCGTAGCCTCCACAAAATGGAAGATAAGAAGAGGAATCCATGACCAACTCCCCAACTCCAAGAAGCCTTTTATACGCGTCTCTCCCAAAAAAAGCCCCACACATTGTATCAAACCGCCAAAAGGTGGAAAAACGTTAATGTGTTTTTTTAACCTAGTTCTTCCATAAAAAATAAACAATGAATATCAAACATATGAAAACCAAAGAGAAATTAATTTAGATCACTAATAATGAAAACAAAGTAAAATTAATGCGTAAATTAATGGTGTTAAAGACAATAGTTCTAAAGTTATCAACGCCAGTGTCACCATCTGTCGATCTTGCCAAAAACACTCAACCCCGATCCTCCCCCCTTCTAGTTCCTTCTGCGTAATGGACGACATCGCACTGCAAATGTATATGCTGCCCGATCTCGGCTCCAAACAACAACAACTCAGTGTGGTCCAAGTAGTCTAGGAGGAAGTTGAAAGTTCGGCCCGTGTTCGCCGCACAATTAAAACATAAGTGCATTCCTCTATTATATTAAAAATAAGGGTGCACAGCACAATAGGCTGAACTTATATAATATATAATTATAGTTTTGAGTAAGACAACAAAAATTGAAAAGAAGAAAAAATTAATATAATTAATATTCAGACATAAAATAAGATATTAATTCTCTGGAATAGATAAAGAGTCTAAATATATTTATTATTTCCTGAAAGGTTGATAAAAGAGAATAATATAAAATTAAATTTGAAGATTTGGCTTGATCTCACCAATGAATTCGTCCATATTGAAGCATTATGAATTTCTGAAATTTGTTTCCTTTCATTAATTCAAACTCATCCACAATTTAACTGAATAAACAATCTCTAGTTCTTGCCCATACACTTAACTTTCCATCTGTGTACTTGAACTTTACTTTCAAGTCATTGTTCTACTTTAAAAATAAATTTAGTTAGTGGACACACGGATTTTGCTTCATGTTAAAATAACACTGAGGAAGAAGACCCTAATCTTCTTCAGAAAGTGTTCCAAGAATCAAATTTAAAAAAACGTTATATTTTCTTTCAAGTCCAAAGAGAAAACTAATATATTAAAACAAAAGATGAAATGTTGGCTATGGACTAGAGATGAATATTAAATAAAATGAAAATTTAATATAAAGATCGAAATATATGTCAATGAATATGAACAATATTTCTTAAAGGAATTAAATGTTTATTTTCATCTGTCAGAATTGAAATGCGAGCTGGTTTGGAGGTAATCACATCACGTATTTTTATTTTTTTACTTATTTTACAATCGCGAGACCCACCACTCACTTGTTTGACAGATCTGCGCATGCGTTAAAATAAATCATGGCCGACATTTAAAATAAATAAAGAAGAGTCAACAAACTTCTTAGAAGGATCATTAATATGTTTAATAAAAGGTAAGGGTTCTTCGTTAGGTCAAAATTCCTTATTTAAATTATTTAAAACACTGTTATACGTTATTCCTTCCGTACTTTTATTTATGAATGGATGTAAATAGTATTATTTGTCACATCGGTAACACAGCGCGTTATGCTGCGGCTGAACTTTGAATCACATAATTTCAAACAAAAATAAATTAGAAACTATTTACAAAAATTAGAGAACTATAGGGAAATGCGTGGTAGGGTAGCAAATAACGTTACAGTTCCCCTCTTTAACCGCCCACCTGCACAGGTGTTGTCTCTAGCAAAATATCAGTTGTCTTATGTAAATAATGACTTTGCACTCTTCTCCAGCTTGAACATATCCTGCCAGACGCGAAAAGGTGACCTTGACAAATATTTTGCCCATGAAAATCGGGCATGTCCTCTATCACTCTCGAACATCGGCAAACTGCAGCTTGGAACCAAGTCAGTCATTGTGAGCTGTCTAGAAGACCTAGCTCCCATCACACCAGATATCCAGCCATGAACTTCACTAGTACCTACCGTTGATGTTGATATCCTAGATGGCGCTGTAATAGGCAAAATACTGAAGCCTGGTACTACACACATGTTTTCAGATTACGCTTTCTAGATATTCCTGCCCTACATCAAAAGACAACTCCATCAAGTGCAAAGGTTAGATGTGGTGGGGGATGAATATGTTGACGATAACTTGAAGACATACACACGCAGTGCACGGGGTAAGAAATGCCACTGGCGCGGGGATTCTGCTAATGCTATTCCTAAATTTTGGTAGGAGTTTCTTAGGAATGACTAAAACAAATCAGAGTTGTTTTCTATCTTGAACCAGAAAATTGCAAACTTTTAAACACAAAGTCAGGTCGTCACTACGCTCCACAATGAGGTACTCTGTATGCAGTCAAGGGAAACCACTGAGTTTGCTCCTTGTGCTTATGAGGAAGCAGATACTAGGTTTCTTATGCTGTCAGCCATGCCCTTAATACAGCGACTCTCTGCATAGTTGATTCAGATGTACAAGTGCTAGCAATAGCAGCAGTTCAGTAGCTCAGCATTGACGAAATGTGAGTTGCCTTTTCCTCAGGCAAAAGCTTCAGACACCTACCAACCCATGAGAGGTCACCTTCCCTTGGTCCACAGAAGTGCACAGCCTTGTCATTACTACACGCATCTAGTGGAAGCGACACAATGTCTACTTTGCTGGGCACCAAAAGAAGACTTGTAATGATCATATTTATTGACATGCTTTCTGGGTTATTTACATTAGGTTGTGTGGATTTTTTTTGGTAAGTGACTGCACTGTCGGTAATTAATTTTTGCACACGTGCAGCTAGTAACGTGTCAGGAACATTCAGTTCGCTTGTTTCCATCCCTCGCAAGATTTCAAGGTCAAACCTCGTAGGATAGGTGTGAGAGAGATAGAGAAATCTCATTCTCTAGCCAACTTGATTTTTTTTATTCTCAAAAGTTAGTTTTGCTTTTGCTCACTAGCTCAGCAGCTCAGCAGCTACCAGTGGTCAAGTCAAGTCAAATCCAGTTAATTTGTTTGTTTTTTCTTCTAGACCTGTTAACTCTGGGTTCTGACGGAGACTAAACGTGTGGAAGAAGCGCGGATCATTATGACCGTTTCTGCATCAGGCTATATTAATCTGTTAAAATGTAATGTATTAAATGTACTAAAATTACACAATGTTTAACCTACCAACCAAAGTCCACTGTTCTAAAACTCGTATCATGACAGATTTTATGGGACATTTGGAACACATTCGACTACGTCACACAAGCATTATGCGCTTTAGCATTTACTCCCATCTCTGTTGAAGATCAACTCAAGGTAATAGAATGCTACGTAGTTTTACTCTACGATCGTACATCCAGCGAGGAAAAGGTGAATAGGACAAGGAAGCAGCAGTTTTGAAAGAAAGGCAGAACAATGGAAGGGCTTCCACCAACTCAAGCTGAGCTTCTGGAATACATAAAGAGAGCTGCCTACCGGGCAGGTCATGTCCAGGCACAGATGTTCGTAACCGTTCCCAGCCTAGCGTGTCCTGGTGAATGGGGGTGGCTGAAAACTACCGAAGGTGGTGGTGGACAACACTTCCCAGAGCTTTTCATGCCTGTCGTGAGCTAAGGAGATGTGACAGCAAGAAGGTCTGTAGAGGCCAGGGCCAATGTGCGAAAGCTGCTCTCAAGTGTACTGGTCTCTGTCTGTGTGGAGACCTGTGTGATCGTGAATGAAATTGTCTCTGTGCTAGTGTGGATTTGGAATACCTACAATCATGTTCACTAAGCATTACTGAATTATTGTTCTATGCACGCGAGCTTAATATGGGTTTGATACATTCATATTTTTTGTGAGCTGTAACAAACATGAATGTTTCACATACATTTTTATTAGTTCTAAGTAATTCCTTGCCCAATAAACATGTGTATATACCAAAATCAGGATTATGAGTGGTTTACAGACAACATATATATTAACATATTCATTTATGGTCGACTATTTAAAAAAATTGCTGCCATTGATGCCAGGAGGCAAAACGGCGATGGTCCTATAGCTAAAAAGCGTCATTAAGATATGTCCTTACTACATTCTAAATAACATGATTCTTTCATCAAGTGAGCAATTCCTACACAAATGTACACCAATCTGCCTAACTAAAAGGCAAATTAGAGGAATCAATGTTATTGTACCCTGGGGATGTCACTCCCATGTTAAATACACCAATGTGACATACTGAACTGCTCTCGCGAGTCTTGGTGGGTGCTACTCACGTGACACAGGCGCGCAGTATAGAGTTCCTAACAGGTTTTGTGTCCGCTCTCAATACATAGTCCAATTATCATAGGAAGGGCCCAGTAGAAATATAAACATATTTGTTCTGCTAACATTTATAAAATGTTACTCTATTAAAGTGAGAGATGCAAGTCACATGACCTGATGTATGAATACGTGAAAGACAACTAAATTGCTACGTGTTATTTTGATACAATTGCCCCACGGTTGGGCACCAATTAAAACGTTACGGATTGTTATTTAGATATTTGATGCGGATAATAACGGGTTTTATGATTATGACGCGTACAAGACTTACTACGCACTTGTCCACGGTTATTTGATCTGATTATTTCTGATATTTAATCTTATTAAATAAACAAGACTATCAATTTTGCACATGATTTATATAAATGATTACACCGTTGGTACGGAATATACGATATTAAATGATACATTTTTTGTTAATTTACGGATTGTGTTACTTACTACATGTTCCGTGTTCTGAGTACCGTGTAATGTTGTATTCTCCGTAGATACATACGCACAAACAGTTTATATATGACGTACCCCTTGCCTCTTGGACCCCTTGTCTACTGTGTTAAAACTAACCAATGGAAACACTCCTAGAAATCTGATATTGTGCAGGCTGGCTTCCTATTGGATAGAGGGAGCCGGCGTGTCACATATTCTTATAATACGACGCATTTTGTCTTTTAGAAAGAAAAAAAAGTTTTAAAACGTAGTGAATTGAAATTACTTCTGAGAACGCGTGATTCTCCTTGGATGAAGTACTAAAAAAGGAAAATCTACATACAGTTATTTAAGGAAAACACACCTCATCCATGACATTCTTGAATATATGAGAGGGGTCCACAACAATTTATCATTACACAAACCACCCACTTTTTTAGCTGACTCTCAGTCAATTATTTTGAACTATACCTTATGGGTTCCATTTTATTATTGATAAGAGTGAGTTTAGAGTAAATTCCTTCGTATGTATTTACAGTATCTTGATTGAAAGCATTATATTCTCACCTCTTTAACAGTTACCGGTAGTAATACTGGATACTGGCACTTTGGCCACTGGGAACCCTAGCTGCCATGGCAACCACACGTTTGTCAATAATAGTTATAGTTAAAACTATGGTAATAAATAGTTGTGTTTGAACACAAAGAAGAAAAAAGTAATCATTGGTACAAATTGGTTGATCCCCTCTCAATGACAAGTGGACTATTTCAATACCATACCAAGGTATCCAAGTTGTCGGGCCAGTGTTGAGAAATGGCTCGCCGACCAGATGACGAGGGCAGGAGGGATGATGCCAAGGAAGAAGAACACATTCTAGACGTCTCCACGGACAAGAACAGGCTGAGGAGTATGAGCAACAGGTTATCCTATACTCTGCGTCCGGCCGGACACAGCAAGAACTCTTCCTACCACCGTCTAGAGGAGTACGACGACAACACTCTGGTGAGTCAAACATTCACGAGCAACTGCTTACTGAGAAACTAATGGAGCTGAGGTGCAGAGGGACACGAGTCAGAATATATCATTTAACTATATAAGTAATCAGACCATACCAAAACACGACTTACATACTAACTTATTCTAGGACAATACTCCACCATATCTTAAGACTAGATATTTAGGCAGTAATAAGCTAATAAGACCAGCCCGAGAACAATTATTAGCATATTATTATTACTATTATTATTATTATTATTATTTAATAGCCTACTGATTAAATCAGCACACGACTTACCGACTGAGTTTCAGAACAAAAACGACACCCAGTCATTACGAGAAAGGGGAAGCCCCAATATATAGAGGCTATTGTTTGGACGTATTGGAAATCATCTCGGGTTCAAAACTGATTGTGAAGACGTACGATTGACTGAGCCAATGTGTTGGACTACCAATAGCAAGTACAGTTGATTCTCTAGCAGCACCTGGAATCGAACTAGAGCTCTCTGTATTTGTGACCGACCAATGTAATCACTTAATCTCGAGTGTGGGTTCCAACTGATTGTAAATCTTTCGGTTGAAAGTCGTTGTCTCCTCTGCCGACTCCGGCCGATGTTTATTGTGTTGAGGTGCGGATATCACGTCTGGCTATTAGATGGTGGTGGTGATGAGAAGGAGGAGGGGGAGGAGGAGCAGGAGGAGCAGGAGGAGCAGGAGGAGCAGGAAGACCCGTGCGTGCCCCGCGGTCGGGAAGCCAGTGGTCTCACTGCGCACTTGCTATCACATGGCTATGTGATGATCCGATATTGGATTACTTATTAGTCATTTATGTAGGAATTAGTAGAATTCAATGTTTACACATGATTTACTTGATTAATTACACTTTCAATATTATAAAATTAACATTAAAGTGACACAGTTGTTACTCGTTTAACGAACTGACGAGGAGAGCGAGAGCTAGAACTTGCTACAAATTGAGATAGAGAGACAAGCTGGTCTATACCCCTTATATATCACCCACCCCTTGCTTCTTGGCCCCCTTGTCTTCAGTGTTAAAATCAACTGCTAGGAGAACTCCCGGAAACCTGGTGTACCTATTGGGTGAAAGGTAGCCAACTCATCGCTAGATTTTTAAATAGGACGAAATAAGTTTTTAAACAAACAAAGATTTATGGGCTTAAAACATGTTGAAATAAATTATAATCAATTAAAATAATATTAATAACAACTATATAATTTTAATTTAGAATCTTGTACTGAAATTAATTCGTTCAATTTTGCCTAGTCACCCATGGATGAAGTATTAAAAGGAAAATTAATACAGTTATTTAGTTTAAAAGATAAAAATTATACTTCATCCATAGTTTTCAGATAAGTAAGAGGGGCCCAAAACAGTATCATTACAAGAAGAAATGGGAGATACACACAATGGGGGATTTCTTCCGACAAAGCTAACTTAGACAAATTGTAGGGCCTAGTCACTAATATGTGTTCTACACAATTTGACTCTAGAGTGGACTTTCCACAGAAAGCTACCCACAACCCTCTAAACCCTACCCTTGCTTCGTTTGTAGGTCCACGGCGACGACACAGCTTCCCATCAAGATCGAGAAGCTGGAAATGTTTTGTAGGACGTCAAAGAGATCATTGAAAGCTATGTTTATTATCGAGGGGTGTTTCAAGTTATTAGTCGGGAAACCAGGACCGATAGGCACGTGGAATAAGGTATCACTTTCATCTGGCTCGACTGGTTGGTGGAAGGGAGATTAGGGTCTGGACCCCGTCTCGGTGTAAAGAGGGGGATTTTTACTAAATGGTTTCCCGCTCTTCCTCTACACAGAATACAAATACATTATCTGCATGTTATAGCGTCATCATACCTACCACATTAGCGTCAGTAATATGATAGTCTAGGCCTAGATGGGTAGTAGGACGTAGTGTATACACACACAGAGTGGTAAAATAGTTGACAATTAAATTTCTCAAAACTCTAATCCACGTCCACAAACACGCCAAGTTAGTGTAGCTGCTTTATTAATGGGATACAGGCAGCCCTCGTGTGTCACGGAGGTTGATTTTATTGCGATAGAAGCACTCTTATCTTAAGATTTCATTTCTTGTACTTAAATAGACAACACCTTACCCACTGCCTCTCCCGTACATACTTTTATCAACGCGATCTATTAGCGTGTAACCCTGGTTCATGCGATCACTAACGAAAGATCATTCGACCATCCAAATTTTACCGCACAATAAATAACAAGTGTATGTTATAAGCTATAATTTTACATGGCCTCCTTCCTATTTATAAATGGTTGGCCCGCCAATAAAGCCACCCGTACTGTCTGGCTGACCTTTCTCTACACACTCTGACAAATAAAAAGCAATATTTTCAATAAGCTATATCCTTAAACTTTGAGTAAGCAAGCCATTCCCATCTGTGGGACCAACCTCGCTAAACGTTCAGATTTTTATTCTGAAACTGACTTACAGAAAACAGTAAATGCTCTGGCACTAAAGATTCCTTTAATGCCTTGCATCTGTTTCTCTGTGTGGTTTGGACAAGTATAGATGGTTGAAAGATATTTTCAGAAATCAACCCTATATCAACTTTAGACAGACCTAGTTGAACATATACAGTTTTGTTGATAACTCGTTCAATAGGTCTACTGCAGATGAGGACTGACACTATTCAGAGATTTTTTTTCGTTTACTGGAGTATAAAATAAGAGAGGGATAGGATGTAGTTAAAAAAGTCCATCGTGAATTTTTAATTTGAAATAAAGTTGTATTTAAATTTAAAAGTAGCACAGTTAGTTTACCTTAACGGCCAGGGGTCAGGAACGTGCTTCGTGCTCTGTGTTTATTGAAGAGAGGATCTGCTTACCATAGAACTGTGTTTATTGAAGAGAGGATCAGCTTACCATAGCACTGTGGGAGTTAATGGTCCACCTGCTTCGTGCACTGTGTTTATTGAAGAGAGGATCTGCTTACCATAGAACTGTGTTTATTGAAGAGAGGATCAGCTTACCATAGCACTGTGGGAGTTAATGGTCCACCTGCTTCATTCACTGTGTTTATTGAAGAGAGGATCTGCTTACCATAGAACTGTGTTTATTGAAGAGAGGATCTGCTTACCATAGAACTGTAATATTGAAGAGAGGATCAGCTTACCATAGCACTGTGGGAGTTAATGGTCCACCTGCTTCGTTCACTGTGTTTATTGAAGAGAGGATCTGCTTACCATAGAACTGTGTTTATTGAAGAGAGGATCTGCTTACCATAGCACTGTGGGAGTTAATGGTCCACCTGCTTCGTTCACTGTGTTTATTGAAGAGAGGATCTGCTTACCATAGCATTGTGGGAGGTGATGGTTGTGGAGGGAGAGGAGAGAGTTTAACACAAATGGCAGCCACCAAAAGAGGGCATTGAAGAAGGCGGAGAAGCCGCTGACCTCTTCATTCGTGCTAGTTCCCTGCTCGGTGGTGGTAAAGATCATAGATTAAAATAACGTATTTCAATTTGTAACGGCGCACAACACATATTTGTGTGAAAAGTGTTATTTTATTTTTGTCGGATAACCCTTAAACTATACAATGAACTCGATAAAAAGAAAAATCGCTGACGAAAACAGGTTATTTAATAAAATGATTGACTGAGCGCTTTGCTTTTATAAAAAATAATGGATTATCACAATGCTTAGTTTGTCATTTGTGAATTCAGAATAATAAATCAAGCAATGTTGAACGACACTTTCAAGGAAAGCATTTCGACTTTGTTAAGATATATTCCAAGGGTGATGACGGACAAAAAGCTGTTGAAGAGTTACGAAAGAAAACACTACTTCAGCTAAGTTGTTTTGAAAACTGGGCAAAGTCTTCATCGAGTACAACAGAAGTCAGCTTTGTAATGTCCATGGAAATAGAAAAGGCGGGAAATCCTTACACAACCAGTGCATTTTTTAAACAATTCATGATTCTGGCGTTCTTATTCAAGATTTTAAAAATAAACATGAAATTTAAAAAAATTCGAAAATGTTGCCTCTCTCAGTTAGAACTGTGAAATGTTGATTTGACACTATATCTAAAGAGGTGTCAAATATGCAACTTGTTGATATTAACTCTGCAGAGGTTTTATCTCTCACTATTGATAAATCTGCTGATTTTAGTGACATTTAACAGTGTTATGTGACGGCAAGATATGTAAAAACATCCGGTATTAAAGAAAAACTAATTGAATTACTACCACTCAAAGAAAAAACTAGAGGAGAAGATATTTTAGAAAGTCTCCTAAATTGTTTAAGGAACAGTAATATTGACTACGATCGTATAGTATCCATTGTGATGGTTGGAGTATCCTCTATGATTAGAAAAGTCAAAGGCTTTGCTAAATTGTTCTCCACGAATAACAATCACGGAATAATTCAATTGCATTGTATTGTGCATCAATAAGCTTTGGTCACAGAATATCTAGGGATAACACCGGAGCTGAAAAATGTGAGGAACATTGTGGTTCCATTAGTTAACTCTATCCGAGCAAAGGTGTTAAATAACAGGCAATTGCTTGCACTGCTACAAGAAATAGATAGAAAATATACGTATTTACAGTCGTGAGATGGTTACAGACATGTTTGGTACTAAAACGAGTCTCAGTGTCTGGAAAAAATAATAGTTTTTTTTAACTACCAAGGATTATAACAAACAACATACATTAATGTCCCACAAGTTCCAAATGACTTCAAAATTTATATTTTTTGCTTGATATGACTGATCATTTTAACAATCTAAATCAAGGAACAGGAGATACTGCACTACAGTTATTAGAACTGCTTATTTTTGAGCAAATATTAGAATAACGATGATGCTTCCATAGTGAATTATTAGTGTATTTTTAAAATGGGAGAAATTTTGGTTAAAAATTAAGTTGTGAAGATGAAAAAACCAAACTGTAAATTGTTCAGTGATATAATAACCAAGGCCACACAAAGAAGGATTTCAAGACTTGGAGAATTATCAGAAGAAGTTTAAATTTATATTACTCACATTCGAAATTCTTGGATGTCAAATCCTTGCCTGGAATACATATTTCAGAACTACAACTGGAGATTTTTGAAATTAAAAATAAAAGTATACGGTTTGCCAAACAGAATAAAATGGTGACACAAGTTTAAACGAACGTAACATATACAGGAATACACCACAAGACATGTTCAAATGCTGGAACTCTACCGGTTGGTCTGCACACTACCGAAAGCTTGCTTCTGGTCTCTTGGTAGTTGGTACTTCTTAGTTCAACATATAGTTGTGAACAATGTTTATCTACTAGGCAGTACATTAAAAATAAGTTTAGAACCAAGCTGGCAGATGAAAGTTTGAAAGAGTCAGTAAAATTAAAAAAAAACAAACACCAAATACACTCCAAACTTGAAAATATAGTTAAATAATTCAAGTTCAAAAGTCGCACCAAGGGCCTACACATATAATATTTACTTTATACCTGTAATTAAATGTGTTAAAGAATATTTACACTTTTTTAAATAGCTTGTTTTATATTTCACATGAAAATATATTTGTGGATCACAACATTTAAACTTTTACTAGTTCGGATCTTTGATAAACAAAAAAAAAAGTTCCCGGCCCCTACGACTCAACCCCTTAATGTATGTTAAAGGGTTATTAACCTTGAAATATATTAAAACACCATTCTACCAAATATTATAATAAACTTATCCATATAGTAATAGAAGACTCTGATTAGGTTTTATTTCTCGTTCATTTTGGGCAGCAAATGTATGTATGTATGTGTATAGTGCGAGTCGTACAGTGATGTATGCAAGGAATGAAGCAGAGGAGGATACCTGGCAACACTGCAGGTATCTGTGAATAGACTACGTAGAAACAACATTACCTTTTCGTTTATTTGCGGATGAGTCACGGATCAAACAGATTCCACGTCTGTGGTAATATGGAGCATAGATCTATGACAAGGGAAACGGGGAAGGAAGCTACCATGGTAGCCCGCTGAGGATAACCATTCCTTATAAAAATAGATTCCCTTAATCTCTTATATACTTTAAATAAGTACATCAATTTTAAGTTTTTTAAATGTTTTCTTCTTTTTTTAGATTGTTTATAATTTATTTATATATTTTTTATTCATTAATTCTTTTTCTTCTATTGCCTAGCCAAAGAATGACAGTAACATAAAAATATAATACCATCTTAAGATGAATTATTTTAATCCTCTTTACAAAATTGAAGTTTATAGATTATGCAGTTAGTGAGAAACTGGACTTAAAACTGTTACCTCATCAGGAATCCCTGATAATCAAAACCTAACCTGTCTGTTTGGCGTGTTGCAGCCGTGGTAAGGGGCAGTAGCTGTCTGTAGGGTAAGGGGCAGTAACTGTCTGTAGGGTAAGGTAGATTAACTGCCTGTAGGGTAAGGTGCAGTAGCTGTCTGTAAGGTAAGGGGCAGTAGCTGTCTGTAGGGTAAGGGGCAGTAACTGTCTGTAAGGTAAGGGGCAGTAACTGTCTGTAGGGTAAGGTGCAGTAACTGTCTGTAGGGTAAGGGGCAGTAGCTGTCTGTAGGATAAGGGGCAGTAACTGTCTGTAAGGTAAGGGGCAGTAACTGTCTGTAGGGTAAGGTGCAGTAACAATCTGTAGGGTAAGGTACATTAACTGCCTGTAAGGTAAGGTGCAGTAACTGTCTGTAGGGTAAGGGGCAGTAGCTGTCTGTAGGGTAAGGGGCAGTAACTGTCTGTAGGGTAAGGTACATTAACTGTCTGTAGGGTAAGGGGCAGTAACTGTCTGTAGGGTAAAGGGCAGTAAATGTCTGTAGGGTAAAGTGCAATAGTTGCCTGTAGGGTAAAAGGCAATAACATACTGTAGGGTAAGGGGCAGTAACTATCTGTCTGGTAAGGGGCAGTAACTATCTGTCTGGTAAGGGGTAGTAAAATTGTGTAGGGTAAGGGGCAGTAACTGTCTGTAGGGTAAAAGGCAATAACATACTGTAGGGTAAGGGGTAGTAACTATCTGTCTGGTAAGGGGCAGTAAAATTGCGTAGGGTAAGCGGCAGTAACTGTCTGTAGGTTAAGGGGTAGTAACTGTCTGTAGGGTAAGGGGCAGTAAATGTCTGTAGGGTAAAGTGCAATAGTTGCCTGTAGGGTAAAGAGCAGTAGTTGCCTGTAGGGTAAGGGGCAGTAACTGTCTGTAGGGTAAGGGGCAGTAGCTCTCTGTAGGGTAAAGTGAAGTAGTTGCCTGTAGGTTAAGGGGCAGTAACTGTCTGTAGGGTAAAGTGAAGTAGTTGTATGTTGGGTAAGGGGCAGTAACTGCCTGTAGGGTAAGGAGCAGTAACTGTCTGTAGGCTAAGGGGCAGTAACAGGTTTTAGGGTAAGGGGCAGTGACAGTCTGTAGGGCAAGGAACAGTAACTGTCTGTAGGGTAAAGTGAAGTAGTTGCCTTTAGGGTAAGGGGCAGTAACTGTCTGTAGGGTATGGTGCAGTAACTGTCTGTAGTTTAAGGGGCAGTAACTGTCTGTAGGGTAAAGTGAAGTAGTTGTATGTAGGGTAAGGGGCAGTAACTGTCTGTAGGGTAAGGAGTAGTAACTGTCTGTAGGGTATGGTGCAGTAACTGTCTGTAGGGTAAGGAGCAGTAACTGTCTGTAGGGTAAAGTGAAGTAGTTGTATGTAGGGTAAGGGGCAGTATCTGTCAGTAGGGTAATCTGCAGTAACTGTTTGTAGGGTAAGGGGCAGTAACGGTCTGTTGGGTCAGGTGCTGTAGCTGTCTGTAGGGTAAGGGGCAGTAACTGTCTGTAGGGTTTGGTGCTGTAGCTGTCTGTAGGGTAAAGTACAGTAGTTGCCTGTAGGGTAAGGGGCAGTAACTATCTGTAAGGTAAGGTGGAGTAACAGTCTGTACGGTAAGGTGCAGTAACAGTCTGTAGTGTAAGGGGCAGGAAATGTCTCTAGGGTTAGGTGCTGTAGCTGTCTCTAGGGTAAGGGGCAGTAACTGTCTGTAGGGTAAGGTGCACTAACAGTCTGTACGGTAAGGTGCAGTAAAAGTCTGTACGGTAAGTTGCAGTAACAGTCTGTAGGTTAAAGGGCAGTAACTGTCTGTAGGGTAAGGTGCAGTATCAGTCTGTACGGTAAGGTGCAGTAACAGTCTGTAGGGTAAGGGGCAGTAACAGTCTGTAGGGTAATGGAAAGTAACTGTCTGTTGGGTAAGGTGCAGTAATCGTCCTTGGGTAGGGTGGAATATCTGTCTTTAGGTTAAGAGGCAATAACTGTCTGTAGGGTAAGGGGCAGAAACTTTCTTTAGGGTAAAGTGCAGTAGTTGCCTGTAGGGTAAGGGGCAGTAACTGTCTGTACGGTAAGGTGCAGTAACAGTCTGTAGGGTAAGGGGCAGTAACTATCTGTAGGGTAAGGTGCAGTAACAGTCTGTACGGTAAGGTGAAGTAAAAGTCTGTATGGTAAGGTTCAGTAACAGTCTGTAGGGTAAGGGGCAGTAGCTGTCTGTAGGGTAAGGGGCAGTAACTGTCTGTAGGTTAAGGGGCAGTAACAGTCTGTAGGGTAATGGAAAGTAACTGTCTGTTGGGTAAGGTGCAGTAATCGTCCTTGGGTAGGGTGGAATATCTGTCTTTAGGTTAAGAGGCAATAACTGTCTGTAGGGTAAGGGGCAGAAACTTTCTTTAGGGTAAAGTGCAGTAGTTGCCTGTAGGGTAAGGGGCAGTAACTGTCTGTAGGTTAAAGTGCAGTAGTTGCCTGTAGGGTAAGGTGCAGTAAGTGACTGTAGGGTAAAGTGCAGTAGTTGCCTGTAGGGTAAGGGGCAGTAACTGTCTGTATGGTAAGGTGCAATAACTGTCTTTAGGGTAAGGTGCAGTAACTGTCTGTAGGGTAAAGTGCAGCAACAGTCTGTAGGGTAAGGGGCAGTAACTGTCTTTAGAGTAAGGGGCAATAACAGTCTGTAGGGTAAGTGGCAGTAACAGTCTGTAGGTTAAGGGGCAGTTACTGTATGTAGGGTAAGGGTCAGTAACAATCTGTAAGGTAAGGGGCAGTAGCTGTCTGTGGGGTAAAAGGCATTAAATGTCTCTAGGGTAAGTAGCAGTAACTGTCTGTAGGGTAAGGTGAAGTAACTGTCTTTAGAGTAAGGGGCAATAACAGTCTGTAAGATAAGTGACAGTAACAGTCTGTAGGTTAAGGGGCAGTTACTGTCTTTAGGGTAAGGGGCAGTAACAGTCTGAAGGGTAGGGGCAGTAACTGTCTGTGGGGTATGGGGCAGTAACAGTCTGTAGCGTAAGGGGCAGTAACTTTCAGTGGGTAAAGGTGCAGTAGTTGCCTGTAGGAAAAGGGGCAGTAGCTGTCCTAGGGTATGGGGCAGTAACTGTTTCTAGGGTAAGGGGCAGTAACAGTCTGTATGGTAAGGTGGAGTAACTGTTTGTAGGGTAAGGGGCACTAACAGTCTGTAGGGTAAGGGGCAGTAACTGTCTGTAAGGTAAGGGGCAGTAAAAGTCTGTAGGGTAGTGAAGTATATGCCTGTAGAATAAGGGGCAGTAACTGTCTATAGGGTAAGGTGCAGTAACTGTCTTTATGGTAAGGTGCAGTAGATGTCTGTAGGGTAAAGGGCAGCAACAGTCTGTAGGGTAAGTGGCAGTAACAGGTTGTAAGTTAAGGGTCAGTAACAATCTGTGGGGTAAGGGTCAGTAACAGTGTGTAGAATAAGGAACAGTAACTGTCTGTAGGGTAAGGGGCAGTAACTGTCTTTAGGGTAAAGTGTAGTAGTTGCCTGTAGGGTAAGGGGCAGTAACTGTCTGTAAGATAAAGTGAATTAGTTGCCTGTATGGTAAGGGGCAGTAGCTGTCTGTAGGGTAAGGGGCAGTAACTGTCTTAAGTGTAAGGGGCAGTAACTGTCTGTAGGGTAAAGTGAAGTAGTTGTCTGTATGGTAAGGGGCAGTAACTGTCTGTAGGGTAAGTGGAAGTAACTGTCTGTAGGGTAAGTGGCAGTAACTGTCCTTAGGGTATGGTGCAATAACTGTCTGTGGGGTAAAGTGAAGTAGTTGCCTGTATGGTAAGGGGCAGTAACTGTCTGTAGGGTAAAGGGCAGTAACTGTCTGGTGGATAAGGGGCAGTAACTGTCTGTAAGGTAAGGTGCAGTAACTGTCAGTAGGGAAGGGCAGTAACAGTCTGTAGGGTAAGGGGTAATAATTGTCTGTAGGGTAGGGTGCAGTACCTGTTTTTAGTGTAAAGTGCAGTAGTTGCCTGTAGGGCAAGGGGCAGTAACTGTCTGTAGGGTTTGGTGCAGTAACAATCTGTAGGGTAAGTGGCAGTAACAGTCTGTAGGGTAAAGGTCAGTAACTGTCTGTAGGGTTAAATTGCAGTAGTTTCCTTTAGGGTAAGGTGCAGTAACTGTCTGTAAGGTAAAGTGCAGTAGTTGCATTTAGGGTAAGGTGCAGTAACTGTCTGTAGGGTAAGGTGCAGTAACTGTCTTTAGAGTAAGGGGCAGTAACTTTATGTAGGGGTAGGTGCAGTATCTGTCTATAGGGTAAGGTGCAGTAACTGTCTGTAGGGTAAGGGGCAGTAACTGTCTGTAGGGTAAAGTGAAGTAGTTGCCTGTAGGATAAGGGGCAGTAACTGTCTGTAGGGTAAGGTGCAGTAACAGTCTGTAGGGTAAGGGGCAGTAACTGTCTGTAGGGTAAGGTGCAGTAACTGACTGTAGGGTAAAGTGCAGTAGTTGCCTGTAGGATAAGGGGCAGTAACTGTCTGTAGGGTAAGGTGCAGTAACTGTCTGTAGGGTAAGGGGCAGTAGCTGTCTGTAGGGTAAGGGGCAGTAACTGTTTGTAGGGTAAGGTGAAGTAACTGTCTTTATGGTAAGGGACAGTAACAGTCTGTAGGGTAAGTGACAGTAACTGTCTTTATGGTAAGGGGCAGTAACAGACTGTAGGGTAAGGGACAGTAACTGTTTTTAGGCTAAGGTGCAGTAGCTGTCTGTATGTTAAGGGGCAGTAACAGTCTGTAGGGTAAGGGGCAGTAGCTGTCTGTAGGGTAAGGGGCATTAACTGTCTGTAGGGTAAGGGGCAGTAACAGTCTGTAGGGTAAGGGGCAGTAACAGTGTGTAAGGTAAGGTGCAGTAATTGTCTCTAGGGAAAGGGCCAGTAACTGTCTGTATGTTAAGGGCCAGTAGCTGTCTGTATGTTAAGGGGCAGTAACCGTATGTAGAGTAAAGAACACTTGTTGCCTGTAGGGTAAGGGGCAGTAACATTCTGTAGGGTATGGTGCAGTAACAGTCTGTAGGGTAAAAGGCAATATCAGTCTGTAGGGTAAGGGCAGTGACTGTCTGTAGGGTAAGGTGAAGTAACTGTCTGTTTGGTAAGGTGCAGTAGCTGTCTGTAGAGTTAGAAGAAGTAACTGGCTGTAGGGTAAGTAGCAGTATCTGTCTGTGGGGTAAGGAGCAGTATCTGTCTGTGGGGTAAGGGGCAGTATCTGTCTGTAGGGTAATCTGCAGTAACTGTCTGTAGGGTAAGGGGCTGTAACTGTCTTAAGGGTAAAGTGCAGTAACTGTCTGTAGGGTAAGGGGCAGTAACTGTCTGTTGGGTTAGGTGCTGTAGCTGTCTGTAGGGTAAGGGGCAGTAACTGTCTCTAGGGTTTGGTGCAGTAACAGTCTGTACGGTAAGGTGCAGTAAATGTCTGTACGGTAAGGTGCAGTAACAGTCTGTAGGGTAAGGGGCAGTAACTGTCTGTAGGTAAGGGGCAGTAACTGTCTGTAGGTTAAGGTGCAGTAACTGTCTTTAGAGTAAGGGGCAAAAACAGTCTGTAGGGTAAGGGGCAGTTACTGTCTGTAGGGTAAGAAGAAGTAACTGGTGGTATGGTAAGTAGCAGTAACTGTCTGTAGGGTAAGGTGCAGTAACTGTCTTTAAAGTAAGGGGCACTAACAGTCTGTAGGGTAAGGGGCAGTTTCTGTCTGCGGAGTAAGGGGCAGTTACTGTCTGTAGGGTAAGGTGCAGTACCTGTCTTTAGGGTAAGGGGCAGTAACTGTCTGTAGTTTAAGGGGCAGTTACTGTCTGTAGGGTAAGGGGCAGTAACAGTCTGTAGGTTAGGGGCAGTAACTGTCTGTGGGGTAAGGGGCAGTAAAAGTCTGTAGCGTAAGGGGCAGTAACTCTCAGTGGGTTAAGCTGCATTAGTTGCCTGTAGGGTAAAGTGCAGTAGTTGCCTGTAGGGTAAAGTGAAGTAGTTGTATGTAGGGTAAGGGGCAGTAACTGTCTGTAGGGTAAAGTGCAGTAGTTGCCTGTAGGG